>CAUYRH010027833.1:0-80355 GCA_963574655.1 Perodicticus potto | reverse complement strand
ACTGTGGAAGTTTGAATTTGGTAAGAAGTTTCTGGGTGAGAAAACTTTTATGGTGGAGGATGACGCTGGTTATTATGGAGGATAGGTTTGAGAATATCCTGGAGAGCTGGTTTAGTTATAGCAAATTTCTTCAGCATGTGGATTAAAGTATTTAATTTCTCCATCATAGATGAAACTCAGTTTAGCTGGGTACAGGATCCTGGGTTGAAAGTTCTTTTGTTTTAGGAGATTAAAAGTAGATGCCCATTCTCTTCTAGCTTAAAAGATTTGATCAGAGAGATCTGCAGTTATTCTAATATTCTTCCCCTTGTAGGTAATAGATTTCTTGCGTCTGGTTGCTTTCAGAATTTTCTCTTTCATATTAACTTTAGTGAACTTAATTATGATGTGCCTCAGAGATGTCTTATTCAGGTTGAGTCATGCTGGTTTCTGAAACTGTCTGCTATCTGAATTTCAGAATCTCTTGGCATTTCTGGAAAATTCTCTTTCATAATCTCATAAAGAAGAGACTCTGGGCCCTGTGATGCCACTTCATTGTCTTCAGCTATCCCTATGAGATGAATATTGGTTTTCTTCGAGTTATCTGAAAGCTGTCTAAGAGAATGATCCGTTTTTGCCTTCCATTTCTCTAGCTCTTTGTAGGTTTGGGAACGTTCGAAAGCTTTGTCTTCCATGTCAGAAATCCTTTCTTCTGCTTGCTCCATTCTGTTACTGAGGGATTCTACTGTATTTCTCAGATCTTTGAGGGCTACAACTTCTTGTCTCCATGTGTCAAAATCTTTGGTCATTTGGTCTTTGAATTCCTTGAGTTCTTAAGACAATTTTTGAAATGCTCCCAGAATTTCAATTCCAATTTTTCCTCTATTTTATTGATCTTGTTTGTAATCCAAATTCTGAATTCGATTTCTGACATCTCAGCCATCTGTTTCTGCATAGGATCATCATTTATGTCTGCCAAATTGTTCCTTGGGGGGGTTGATCTACTCTGGTTGTTCATGTTTCCAGAGCTTTTCCACTGATTCTGCCCCATTGTGCCCCATGATTGCACCAATGTACACAATTATGATTTAATAAAAATTAAAAAATAAAAAAGAAAGCACAGTATATTCCAGAACTTAAGTGGAGGAAAACAAAAAAGACTGGCCAACCCTTAGACACTGAAAAAGGCCAGAATTTTTTTCTCTACTTTTTAGACTTTAAGTATATATACAGTAATTGTGACAGAAATGCAAAATGTAAATTTAAATCACAATGAGATACCACTTTACTCCTGCCTTTATTAAGATAATAGATGCTGGCCCACAGCAGAGAGACGCAGAGGGAAAAGAATGCTTATACACTCTTGGTAGTACTGCAAATTAGTACAATCTCTATGGAAAACAGTATGGAGATATATCAAAGAACTAGAAGTAGACCTATTTGATCCAGGAATCTGACTACTGGGTACTTACCAAAAGGAAAAGAAGCCATTTTGTCCAAAAGACATCTGCATTCAAGTATTATTATCACAGCGCAATTCACAATTGCAAAAATGTGGACTCAACCCAAGTGCCCATTGATTCATGAATAGATTAACAAATGTGGCATAAGTAAACCATAAAATAATACTCAGCTATGAAGACGGATGACTTAATGCCTTTTGCAACAGTTTGGATGGAACTGGATGCCATTATCCCAAGTGAGGCACTCACTTTTCTAGGATGAGTTCACAGAATTAATTGTACAACCTAGTACAACTGCAGCTCTGATGGCCATTCCGGAAAGAGTCCCAAACTTGCTTTGAAGGGTAGATTATGCACAAGCATTGGTGCATAGCTGACCAAGAAGAGTACTTTTGAAGGCGACTGTGGTGACGTTCAGCATTGAGGGACTCCACTCTGCTCCAATGGACATTCGCCAACGAAATATGCAGTACTATTCCTAGAATGAGTTCACAAACTTAATAGTCCAACCTTGTGTATATGGTTCTACTGTCTTGACAGTACTATCACTATCCTAGCAGTTACTCTACAACAGGCCCTGTGCTGATCAATGTGCTCTTATTAACTTTCCTATTTTTTACAATGTCCTAATATAAAATGAGTGTTCTTTTTTACTCCATTTTATAAATGAGCTCAGGTCTGATGACACAGGATCATGATGTCCTGATGACACAGGATCCACAGTGCTGGATTATGTGTAAGGAAAGAACACATTTCTGGAAACACGATGAATAAATTATGTGTGTCAGGGACTACTGCAGTGTCAAGATTGTTTTTACATTTTTTATATTGACAGATAATATGGTCTGTATTTATCATATACAAATGTTATTTTGAAGAATGGATCCATTGTGGAAGGTTTAATAAGCTCATTACCCTGCAGTTAGCATATTTGTGGTGGGAATGCTTAACATCACTCTTTTAGCATTTTTTAAAAATGTAACATATCATCATAAAGGGTAAAAATATCTCTTATTGCCAGTGTTTTTGGAACAGGGGATGAAAAACGGTAGCCATGAGAAGCTCCTAATGTTCATTAAAACCTAAAAACACAGAATGGGAACATTTATGACTATGGTGTTTTAAAAAGGTAGTTCTGTTGTATCGCCAATTTAGAAATCTTACCTTAAAAATGTACTGTTTATAGTGTCAACCATCTGTACTTTACTCTTTTACTTACCATATACTTAATATGTTGTCTTTATAAAATAATGCTTTAAATGTGAAATGTACTTTGGAGTTTTTTAAGAAAAAAACATCCTAAACTTGAGTCAAAGTAGGGGAGGAAAGTGTGTCCTTCTATATATTTTAACAACAACAAAAGGTGGTATTTATAAAAATAAGAGCCCTGGCTTGGCGCCCTGTAGCTCAGTGAGTAGGGCGCCAGCCACATACACTGAAGTTGGCTGGTTTGAGCCTAGCCCAGGCCAGTTAAACAACAATGGCAAATGCAACCAAAAACTCGCCAGACATTGTAGTGGGTGCCTGTAGTCCCAACTACTCACTCAAGAGGCAGAGGCAAAAGAATCACTTAAGCCCAAGAGTTTGAGGTTGCTGTGAGCTGTGACTCTACAGCACTCTACCGAGAGTGATTAGTGAGACTGTCTCAATAAAAAAAAAAAAGCCCTGTTTTAGTTCCGGCTGCCGTGACAACTAAACTGGTATTTACCTTATGCCTTTTCACATAAATAAACATTTCATAGTTTACAGTATGGGAAATCCAAGGTCAAGATGCAGGAAGATTCACTCTCCTTTGAGAGTTCTCTTCCTGGTTCACTGTTGGCAACTTCTAGCTGTGCCCCACATGGTTATAGGGGAAAGACAGTTCTCGGGAGCCTCTTATGTGGATGGGCATTAATCCTACTTGTGAGGACTCTGTATTCCTGATGTATTCATCTTCCAAAGGCCTCTCCTTGTATACCATCACATCAATGATTAGGTTTTACTTATGAACTTGAGGAGTGGGGGCACCTTCAGACCATGGCAAACCCGGATGGAACACATTCTTTTTTTTTATGAGCCCCTATATTGAGAAGTCTGGCTTCTTAAAATTATTAAATAAGGCAACATTCCATTTTATCCCACATTTTGCAATAGTCTTCCTGCTTTTCATAGTTTACTCTGAATTTTATGAAAGGTAAAGAGGTTTTCTGGACTTCTTGGAACCACCATTGCAGGATTTTGATGAGTTTTAGTTACAGTAAAACAGAAATTTGGAAATGAGACCAAAAGGAAAGCGTTTATTTTTTAGATAACTATCTTTCATTAGAGAGAATATGAGAGATGGGTCTAAGGTAGTAAGCACACGCACACACAAACACAATAATTCATACTCATAATAATGCTTAACAACTTAAACGTTGTACAAGGATATATCATATCCCAGTGTTCCACATAGCTGTTTCCAAAGAAGAAATACCAAAAATAAGGGCCAAGAGTGTCAGGGAAAGCAGAGATCACTTTCTTTTATCAAATAAATCTTGATGAAAGATCACATTTTGACTGTAATTTAAAAGTTTTAGGAATTCAAATATAAATATAAATTATATAGCTACTAAGTTTAAAAAGATTTACCACACTGCTCACTATATTATGATATAAGGACTCAAAAGGATCAGAGCAGTCTGATTCTCCATTAGCTAAATTTGAAGAAAGAAGTAGCTTATTTCAAGAATCTTCATGTTCTATAAGCAGTATCATGAAGAACATAATGCCCTACAGTAAAGGTAATTCTTGATTTTTATTTGACAATCGCTATGCCCATATAGAAACATAATTTTGTATACTAAATTAGAAAAGGTTAAAAATCTATTAACTGAATCATTTATTAGGGGATTAATGTCAATATTTTATTATTATCATTTGTGGAAACAAGGTAAAATGTGGGCTTGTTGGTCAAACTGTGCAACAAATTTAAGACTGGAGGAAAACAAACAACCCATATGTAAAAAGAAAAAAGTATGTATTACTTTTGCTGAATAGTCTGTTCACACTGCTTATTTTGAGCATTAGAGAAATAATAGACTACTTTAGCAGTATTTCGAACCATAGCCAGGAGAAGTGTTTTCTTATGATATTAAAAAGTGACTCAGCAGTGACTCAGGGATACAAATCATATTTTCCCTTTCACCCAGCTATATACAAACCAGAGGCCACTATAGAAAAATATTTGCTTAAAAATAACTTCTTGTAAACAGTAGTTATTTATTTATGGTATTTATTTATTTATTTATTTAGAGACAGAGTCTCAATATGTCACCCTCATTAGAGTGCTGTGGTGTCACAGGTCACAGCAACTTCCAACTCTTGGGCTTAAGCGATTCTCTTGCCTCAGCCTCCCAAGTAGCTTGTACTACAGGCATCTGCAATGATGACCGGCTATTTTTAGAGATGAGGTCTTGCTCTGGTTCAGGCTGGTCTCCAACTCGTGAGTTCAGGTGAGCCGTTACCTCAGCCTCCCAAAGGGCTAGGATTACAGGCAACAGTGATAATTTAAATTCAACCAAGAGGAGTGATTTTTTTTTGAAATTTACACAGGTAACCTATTTTTAAATTTTATTTAATAATAAACTTGACATTTGCACATAATTTATCTTATACTGTCCTAAATTAGAAGAGAAAAATATTTTGTTGTAAAAGTAATTGTACACTTTTTATTAAAAATGGTGTTTTTTGAACGTAACTATAATAGTACAGTAGTATAAAGATGTGTAACAGCAATAAATTACATGGAGCTCCATTCATATTCAAACTGACTTTTATTGTGTATAATTAATTGGAGACAACATTTAGAGTTTAGCTTGCCAATTACTTGGCAGAAGGAAAAGCTGAAGCTTACAGTAAGCATTTTCTGGCAACAATCTTTTTAAGATTCCTTTTTTTAGACTTCATTAATTGTTACTACCAGATTGCTTTAGCTGACAAGATTTCATAATTTATTGCATATAAGATCTACAATTGTATGTGCATCATTTTTCTTATGTTGAAAATCATATGTATCCCAATGCCATCTGTATGGCTGCTGGTAAAAGGATGATTCCGTTGTTAACAAGCCTAAGTATCCTTACATAAGTGTCATTTTCATGTAATATTTTTAAATAAAATCACTTCAGTGTAATTTGTCATTTTTTCTGATTGTTTCTTTTATTTCTACTAAATTCATTTTCATTTCATATTATATCTAATTAATTAAAAAGAAGAAACAAGTGTCAAAATGAATTTGGCAAATAATTTTGACATAATCTATGAGATTATTTTAATTTATCCCTTTTCTTTGAGCAAAGGGAATTAATTCAAACTATAATATTAACAATATTTGATAGACCATTTATTCCTGGAAATGAAAATGTTGAACAGAATGAGACACAACTAATTGATTGAACCAAAATTAAGGGGAGACAAAGGAGAAATAGACTAAGTCTGAGGGGAATACTTCATGATACTACTCTAGTTCTTTTCTATTTTCCTCAGCATTTCATTTAAGAAATACATTAAAGTAAGAAACTTTCTCGAATTTTTATAAACATAAATTTTATGAATTTAAGTAGCCTTAGATACAACATAAAGCTTAACAAAGTCCATATATTAGAATCAAGAACAGAGAAGCCTAGTAAATATAAATATAGTCCTCTAAAGCACATATCTGATAGAGGTGCTAAGGGTAAAGATGTCTTGTTAATTTCCTATATACTACTTCACTTCACTCGCAGTTAATTTAGTCCTAGGTTGTCTTTCTTATGTTACTTGGTACAATTAATCCTAACATATTATAATTGCATCCTTGATGTCACTTACCTTGATAAACATACCTGAAGTTGACCAATAGCATTTACATTGGAAACCATCATTTGTTTTCTCTACCAATGAGTTATACAGAGAATGATAATGTTTTACGTTTTTTAATTTTTATACTGTTTTATCTATTATGGTGGAATTGTCATCCATATCAATGAACTCTGCAACTTTGCTTCATTTTTCTTAAATGACTGAACATGAATTGCGTAATTGGACAAAGTAGATTGACAGGGTTATATAAACGTTGAGCTGCATTTGTGTGAATTAGACAAAAAATACTTCTTAAAATAAAAACAAAGGTTGATATAATTTTACTTCTCTATAATGACAATTATAATCACTAACTCTTTATATATTGTGCTATTCTAAGTAGTAAATTTACCATAATAGAAAATTATAATATTAATCAAATTCATTAATAATGAATTTGTTAGAAAATCATGATTTGCTATAAAACCAGTCCACACTTTACATTTGTGTAAATTAACTTTTATGACTATTTGTTCTATTTTTTCATTATTCATAAAATGATCGATAGTATTTACATACTTTATTTATTTTATTTTCTTTTATTATTTTGAGAAGGTCTCAATCTGTTGCCCTGGCTAAAATGTCGTGGCATCTTAGCTCATAGCAACCTCCAACTTTTGGGTTCAGGAGATCCTCTTGCCTCAGTTTTTTATTTTTAGTAAAGACAGAGTCTTGCTTTTGCTCAGGCTATTCTCGAACTCCTGAGATCAAGTAGTCCACCCGCCTCAGCCTCTCAGAGTGATAGAGTTACAGGCATGAGCCACAGCGCCTAGCCTATTATTTACAATTTAAATTAAATTATAGAACTTAAGTTGTTTTAAAACAATATTAATTTCAAATTTACATTATCTTCTTGGTACTGATATTGGTGAAAAAGATATATTCTAACAATGATGGAAATACATTCCGTAAATCATTGCATAAAATACATTGTAATGTTTCAATCACAATTATATTAGATTTGGGTGAAATAAACTCAATGCTTTTAGCTTCTTGTACACTGATGCTTTGTCAATATCACATCACTCATGATGGTAATCAATCCACTTCAACCTTAAAAGTTTTTACACGGTTGCTGTAGTTAAAAATTATTACAGTTTTTAAAATTGCAAAAGTCATTTAAAACCGCAGTCCCCATCTCCCAGTTCTGTCTAGAGCCGGGCCACATGGCAACACTGCCTGAGCTCTGCCTCCTGTCCCTGAAAAATTCATCTTACACAAATCAATCCCTGGCACCAAAAAAGTTTCTGGTCTGTGGCCCATTAGGAACGGGGCTGCACAGCAGGAGATGTGAGCAGGAGAGTGGAGCAAATTTCATCTGTATTAAAACAGCTTCTGAAACAGCCACTGCCTAAGCTCCTGACCCATCTCTTCCCATTCAGCAGAAAAGTTGCCTTTCAAGAAACCAGTCCCCGAAGCCAGATAGATTGGGGACTGCTGATTTAGAACCTTGATATTCTCTTACTTTTGCAAAACTGCCTTTAAAAAAGTTGATTCATGTAATATGGGACCAAAGTGGTGTCGAAATACTGTTTTTGATCATATAAGGACTGATAATAGATGAGGAGAAATAAAGATTACCGCCCATTCTTTGTTACTACCTTTATGGGAAGATGGGGTTTTTCTCTTTTCCTATATTAATGGTGTGCTGGTCTTTGATTGTTTTAACCAATAGAATTCTAGGAACTCAACACTTTACTTTCAGTTCTGGTTCTTGCTCTTACTGGACTTTGACCTCCTCCTTTCTCTTTCTTGAAATGCTTGCTCTTTAGATTTCTTTCATGACTGTGTTGCCAAGTGAGAAGCACAAGCCGCCTGTGTAAGGGATTCAATGATGGCCCCAGCTAAGCCCAGCCACTTAGCACCAACTGCCAGCTCCATAAGTTGAGTCATCTTGGAAGTGAATTCCCGAGCACGGGGAGAACTATCTTTACTGGTACCTTTGGGGAAGAATATAACAATGTTTCATTTTCATTTTAATGGATTCACGGGTATTTAAAAAAATCTTTTAAGTTTCTTTGAAATTTCTTTTTTTTTTTTTGAAACAGAGCCTCAAGCTGTCACCCTGGATAGAGTGCTGTGACATCAAGCTCACAGCAACCTCCCATTCCTGGGCTCAAGCGAGTCTCCTGCCTCTGCCTCCCAAGTAGATGGAACTACAGGTGCCCGCCACAAAGCCTGGTCATTTCTTGGTTGCAGCCGTCATTGTTGTTTGGCGGGCCCGGGCTGGATTCGAACCCACCAGCTCAGGTGTACGTGGCACCTTAGCTCATTGAGCCAAAGGCCCGAGCCTCTTTGAAATTTCTTAATTATGGTTGACATAGAAAGTTTTTTTTGATAAGAAACTGATGTAATGTTAGTTCTAAGGTATTTTGAATCCTTTCATTTCCTCTAACACTATCCTTTCTCCACGTCCACCAAAATAGGGCTTTCGATAATATAAATACTATTCTTTAGTTGTATTCTCCAATGCCTTCTCCATTCTTATTTCTTGTCCCGATAATTATTTTATATTTTTATTATGTTTGGGAATAAATGATGTATAAACTTATTCAATTTTTGACTTTAAATGTAAAAGCATTATACCACCATGTACTAAATTTTAAGGGTAGTTAACTTTTGTACTCTCAAAATTTTCATATCACAAAATGTACATTTGTTATGATTCATTACATAGGAATCTCTAATAAGGTCTTTAAAATACTTTTTGTCTTTTACTGGGAAATAAATATCAACTACTAATTTATGATTCATGTCATGGTAAAGATAGTTGTACACTTAATTGGAAACTTATCCACATCCTCTGACCCTTTAAAGAATGTAGATGACAATAAATAATTCACAAACATTTAATTTGGATAAAAGACTAATAAACAGAACTTTTTAAAAGAATCGTAAATACTAACCTATCAATGTACCAGCTAAAAATACCGGATTATATCTAGCATGTTTTTACATCAGTTACTGTTCTTTTACATCAATTAGAAATTGTTCCTTATTTGTAAGTCAATGTAGTAGAACAATGTATTGAAAAGTTGGCACAATACGTGTGGCTCTCATCTGAGAGAAAACTATTATAAAGTATTGACTGTGTTAGAATAAGGCATTATACCACTGTTTTCTGGAAATTTATTGTATCTATATTAATCACCCATCTTTAGAGTCATAATTAAGATATGCATTAGATAAATAGATGCAAAACTTAGAGTCTGCATTGTTATACAGCACACAACTTGTATAGCAATGCACAATAGCTCTGGAAGGAAGCCAGGAATGAAAAATTGGATCATCGATGTTAGGTAAAGAAATGGAATGTGCTACTTCTGAGTATTTACTACCAAGTAGGCTAGAGGAGAGAATATTTCAGTTGAATTTATTTGAAGCAAACATTTTCCCTCAAAATAGTTATTAGTAGACAGAGAAAGCAATACAGGATTTTGACATGGTGAAGGGATTCTGACAGTTTCATTAGAAAACAATAGTATTAAAAATCAGAGATTCAATTCATAAGTGGACAGCTCTTAGCTATAAAAATAAAATAGGTGACCTGGATAGTAAAAATTTGGTGGAATTGTATAAACATCGGCTTTAAATCAAGATCAATCTTGATGATAAGAGAAGGGCCAGGCTTGCAAATATCATGTTGTCTCAGTTTTAGGATAAAAAATAACTTGGAGAATTAGAGATTCAGGTAAAATAATCAAATAAATATGATATGTCATCCATCAACTAGGTGTATTATATATTTGTGCTTAATTCCAAACACATAGAATCAATTTATGCAACAGTTGATGCTGTGTGCCTCACACAGGGATTGAGTAAGCGATGTCCCAATTAGTAATCTAATGTCTTCAAACAAAACTCCTTCCTTTCCCCTTCACTTTATCATGAGTGAGAAGAGATCAAATATGGTAAACAATTTAATGTCTAATTGATCCTAATAAGAAGTTAAGATTATATTTTAAGTACAAGCCAACACCATCACAGGGTTTTGAACAGGGGTATGGAATGACATGTCTACGTTTTACACGACAAACTGCATTTTAACAAATAAAGGCAAAACGAGGAAGGACTTAGGAGGAAAGAAATGATCACAGATGGAACTAGGAGAGTAAACTAAATAAAAAAGGAAAGTGGACTAGAAGAACATTATGGAAGTACAGGCATGTTTTTCATGATTTTATGTATAGAATGAAAAGAAAAAGGGCATCAAAACAGAGTATAATATTTTTAACATAAAATATTTTTAATGTAAGCCCAAAGATGTAGGGCGGTACCCTTTATGTGGAAAGGGATGAGCACTCTAAGAAGAGATTTTATGGGAATATGGAGACAAAAGTAATAGTTTAACTGTTTACACATTATATTTGGAGTGTTCGCAAAGTATTCCAATGGACAATCAGAAACTCAACAATTGTTTAACTGAAACAGACACTGCGAAATGCCACAAATTCCAATAAGAAGATGAAGTTTGAAATTTAAATGATTTACTAGGGCCAATAGTCGGCTACCGTGGGGGAATAGTGCCACCATGGACGGTACATACAGAGTGCTCACTCCTCTTAGTGCTCACATTCTCTTAGAGTTTTTCTTCAAAAATCTCTCTGAAAACCTACAGGGACAATCAAGAACCTGTCTACCTTCCCCTGGCTGAATGAGAAAGGAGAACAGCAGCCATTCCAGAAATCCTACATCTTACCTCTTAGATGGAATCAAAGCCTAATCCACAGTGGGACTGCGTTAGTTAAGGTTCTCCAGAGAAACAGAATCAGCCAAAGATTCTGCATCATACACACATATGGTTAGATAGATAGCGTTCATATGATATATATGAAATTGATTCACATGATTGAAATTGGAGCCTGAGAAATTCCAAGACCTGTAGATCTACAGTTGGGAAATTGTATACTCAGAAGAACCAATTGAGTAGTTTCAGTCTGGTCCAAAGGCCAGAGAACCAGGAAGATGGATGATGTAAATTCCAGTCCTAAAGCTAATAAGCTCAAGATCCAAACAAAGCTTACACTTTAGTTCTAGTTAAAAGGCAAGTAAAGACTGAGGACCCATTTCAAACCATCAGGCAGGAAGAGTTCCCTCTTACTCCTGGGTCAGTCAGCCTTTGGTTCTGTTCAGTCCTTTCCCCGATTAGATGAGGACCACCTACTTTAGCGAAGGAAATCTGTTTTATTCAGTTTATCAAACATCAATAATACCCCCAAACACCCTCAAAGACACACTCATAATCATTTTTGACAAACTATCTGGGAACTCTGAGATCCAGTCTAAAACAAAGATGGTTGTATTATAGAATACATAAAATTAAAATGCATATATAACAACAACACAAAGAATAGGAGGGAGCAATTAAAAATATGCTGCCACAAGATCCTTCACAAGAATATTTTCACTACAGCATATTTCTACCTTTTGTTATAAATCCAAGATGGCTTTTTTTATATGTTTCTCCGAATTGACCTTTGTTTCATAAAGTCTTTAACCGTACAACCTCCTCAACACTTAGTATCAAATCGACATCTTCCTTTTATTCAATTTTTTAATATGTAACATTCTGAAGATAGTTTTTGTAAACATAAAAATGATTTAAAGCAAATAAATCACATTGAAATAGGTTTTAAAAATAAAGTCTTGTCATCTATGTTATCTATATAAAATATAGTAAATTAAGCAATGTTTAATACATTATTATTCTCTAGAACTTCAAAAGCATATACATCCATCAAATACTGTAAGTTTAAGTTTACTTTATGTCATTGATATTACTTTGGCATTTCTTTTTGCTAGTTTCTAAATGTTATTTTTACATTAAGACATGTTGCCCTTTGAAAAAAACCAAATAAATATACTAGAAAGGCAGTGAAACTACCAAATTTACAATATAAACACTGCATCTCCTCCTAATCACTTTGCAAAGATATATGATTTTTAAATTCCTCAATATTTAAAATTGTCTATCTTCAAAATTCCAACAAGTGAAGAGGAACCTCAAAGGAGAAATTAGTAGGAATATTTAATATGGCTTGGAAATAGACTCATTTACTCCACTTTGTCAACAGTACCTGAGTTTATATGACTTAATCTTTTTTAAAATTGCAAAAATAAAACAATATTTATCAGTCAACATCTAGAAAGTTATCAGTATTCCAGATCATTTTAAAATCATTTAATGTAATATTTTAAATAGCTAAAATAATTCAGTAGCAGGAGTGCTCAGTTATAACAGTATTTAATGGTAAGTTATTATAGTTAATATTTTCTAACCACCTATTTTCTATGGTTATTTAATATCTGACTTACTGTATGTTTCGATATGAGGGCTCAAATACTCTCTATATGGATTTTTTCCTGGCTTTCCATGCTGTTTATTAGTGAATGTCATATTTAACACAAAGTTGTGCCACAGATGTGACCCACATAAAGGAAATCTCTAGAGAAATCTAAGTCCTTAGTGCTTGTTTTTCCAAATTTGATTAATTCTGACAGTACTCCTAGAGGCACAAAGAGGTGAAGGAGGTGATGTGATATACTGTAGTTCACATCCCATATTGAATATTATAACAGGAGTTTGTCATCTGGGAAAAAGATACTAGATAAAATAATTATGGTAAACACAGCAGTAGACGGGTGAAACACAAGTCACGTATTCCCATGCAGAGGCTGGTTTTCTCCCTTTGCAATTCAAAATTAGCATCCAGTTTAAAACTCTTAGACACATGGCAAGTTTTCTTGGCATCATAGGTGTTTCAAAAATGGAATAATAATAAAAACTTGTATCAGTTCCTGCTGGTGTTACTGAGCCAAATTGACTCCATTTGCCCATGTGCAACAGCAACCCAAACCCTGAAGCATCGAGTCTTTGTAGAGAAAAAGTTAATTACAAAGCAGCCAAAGAAGGAGACAGAAGTCTGGTTTAAATGTCTCCAGGGACTGGGAACTACACAGGGTTTATAGAGGAAGATAATAAGCATGATTTGATTGGATTGTACAAAGAGGTAATGCCAGGAGGCGTGATCTAACTGCCTGATGCCATGAGGTGATAGGACTTGATCTCACTGGATCATGGCTCACTCCAGTGGCATCCCCATCTTGATTCTATCCCTGTTGATTGGTGTGAGCTCTTAAGTTCTGCCCAGGTTGCATGCTCAATTTATGTTTCTTGCAACCTGGGGGCTTATGGCAACTGAAAACCAACTTACCATTTCATTATACAAAGTTGAATCAGATTGAGCTGGTTCTATAATTACACTAGTTTTTAAAATATAATATAGGTAAAACACATTTAATCAGGAGACAAAGCTTCATGAGTACAAAGTCTTTGGAACTCTGTTTAGACTCAGTGTAGGTTAGAAGTTAAAACATATAAGAATTAGTTCATGATACACCATTTATTTATAATATGACTACAGCTATTAAAAACTGAACTTTAAATCTTACTTTAACTAATTTATATTTAACCACAAATAGCCCTGTGGCTGATGGATCATGTATTGAACACCATCAATTCATATCAAGTGCACAGCTGGTGCTACTGCACGGGAGACAGAGTGCATGTTGTGTTGTTTCTATTATTTACTTAATACTACCAAACGTGATCAATTCCCTAGGTAACTTTATTGAAAACTAGCTAGCAAATATAAATTGACCAGATTTAATCCATGTGGATATGAGAAGACAGTATTATTAATCATCAGAAAGGTATTCTAGCTCACTGTGTGTCTTCAGTCGACATCTACACTGAGTAAGGAAATGAGGAAAAAATCAATGTTGCACTTACAGTGCCTCACAAATATAAGACATGCAAATAATTTAATCGGATTAGATACGTAGCATTATCCTATATTGCCCTCAAGTGTTTAGTCTACTAACATGTGCATTGTGGTTCTGGGATTTCTTAACCTGGGACAAAAAGTGCTGAGTTTATATAATTTATGTTTATTATATTTATGAATTTATTTCTATACCCTAATTTTCAGAGAAGTATTAAGTGACTTATTTTATTAAAAAATGTATTTTGAAATCAAAATACACTAATCAAAACATGAAAACTAAATTGATCTACTTAAAAGCTATGATAGTTCAAATTCATTTCCATTCAGCTAAACATACAGCAAAGGCATAAGACTGCAGGATAGGCCAAATCAAACACAGATTTATGAGAGAATATGTAATAAAAATATGTCATCAAATCCGTATAAACAGCTTTTATTATATGAATGATGCTATTATGTTTAAACTTCTATAAAAAGACCATAGTTGCAGTAAATTGAAGACCACAAATAAAGAGCAAGGTTTTTTATTTAATTGAAATGTCATTTAGCAAATATTTGTTATAATAAATGTTCCTTATTTTATTTTCCCTTAATATCTGAGCTAAAACTGTGTTCATGAGACATAGTTTCTCATTTGTATATATGGATAAAATTTTCTGATATTTTACTTAAATTTACTTTTAATGTTAAACCATGACCATCTTCTTTGTCAAGAATAGGGAATCTGAAACCATCTACCATTTTCTTCTTAATATTTAATATATATTATAAAATGAGAAAACATAAATATCTCTGTACATCAATTTAAGAAAAATTAAGACACTTCTTCCTCCTAATTTAATGGACACAAAATAGCTTTGTAAACACCTAATCCAAATTTCTGTATATCACCATATATTTCTTAAAGAGTTCTCATGAAGAAGGAATAACAAAAACAGTGTGGTTTTGGTACAAAAAATAGAGACGTAGACATATGGAACAAAATAGAAAACCAAGAGATGGAATCAGTCTCTACTTGCCATTTGAGCTTTGATAAACCAAACAAAAGTATATACTGGGGAAAAGAATCCCTATTCAACAAATAGCCCTGGCAAAACGTAATAACCACATGTAACAGACTGAAATTGGACACACAGCTTTCACCCCTTACAAGAATTTGACTCAAGATGAATAAGAGACTTAAATCTAAGATAAAAAATGATAAAAATCTTAGAAGAGAGTTTGGGGATGATGATGATGATGTTCGGCTGGGGAAAGATTTTATGATAAAAACTTCAGCGGCCATCACAATAACAACAAAAATTAACAAATGAGACTTAATCAAAGTGAAAAACTATTGCACAGGTAAGGATACAACAAGTAAAGCAAAAAAACAACCTTCAGAATGGGAAAATATATTTGCAGGGTATCAATCTGACCAAAGGTTGATAACTAGAATCAACAGAGAACTCATACTCAACAAAACAAGAGTAAACAATCCAATCTACATCTGGGCATGAGACACGAACTGAAGATTCTCTGATGAAGAGAGAAATAGCTAACAAACATTTGAAAAAATGCTCATTCTCCCTAATTGTCAGAGAAATGTAAATCAAAACCATCCCTTCACTTAACCCCTGTCAGAATAGCCTACATCACACTCTCAAAACTGCAGATACTGGCGTGGATGTGGAGACAAGGGAACACTTTTACACTGCTGGTGGGACTGCAAACTAATACAACCTTTTTCGAAGAATGTGTGGAGAATCCCCAAAGAACTCAAACTAGACCTCCCATTTGAGCCTGCAATTCTATTACTAGGCATCTACCCAGAAGAAAAAAGAAAATCATTTTATCATAAGGATACTCGTACTACACTATTTATCACAGTTCAATTTGCAATCCTCAAAAAGTGGAAACAACTTAAATGCTCACCAACCCAGGAACCCAGGAGTGGATTAAGAAGCTGTGGTGTATGTATAACATGGAATACTATTCAGTCACTAAAAAAAATGGAGATCTTACATCTTTTGTATTATCTTTAATGGGGGTGGAACACATTCTTCTTAGTAAAGCATCACAAGAATGGAGAAGCAAGAATCCAATCCGCTCAATTCTAATATGAAGGCAGCAGATGAGCTAATACTGGAGGGTCGAGGAATGAGGCAGTGGGGACAGGGGAGGAGGGAGGCAGATGGGGGTCATGGTATATGGCACAACTCTTGTGGGTGGGACACAACTACCAGAAGGACTTTACCTAGCAAATGCAATCAGTGTAACCTAAGTCCCTGTACCCAATGAATCACCCTCCTAAAAATACAAGGAACTATAGTCTTTCAGAGGACTAATTTATTGTCTTCTGTGCCTTAAGGAGGCAAAATAGTGCACTGAAGAAACACATGACAATGGTTCTTAACCATAGGCTAGTCCTAGTTAAAAAGTAAAGGAGGCCAAATTTTGTGGAAAATTTGCAGTATGTAAAAATATGTTGGACATTTAGGTTGATTCCATAACTTTAAAATTTTGCATTGTGCCATAATAAACATTCCAGTGCAGACCTTTTTTTTTTTTTTTCCAGATGTCGTTTTCTTTGGATAGACACCTAGTAGTGAGATTATTAGATGAAACGGTCGGTATACTTCTAGTTCTTTGAAGAATGTCCACAGTGATTTCCATTGATGTTGTCTCTACATTCCAACTAACAGTGTTTCAGTGTTCACTTTTCACCTCGTCTTCACCAACTCTATAGTTTTGTGACTTTTCAATAATAACTATTCTGAAAGAGATAAGGTTGTATGTTAATTGTGGTTTAATTTGAATTTCCCTGATGATTAGCGATGTTGAACCCATTTTCATATGTTTAGTGATCACTTGTCTATTTTCTTAAAAAAAAATTGTTCCCGGCAGTGTCTGTGGCTCAAAGGAGTAGGGCACTGGCCCTATGTGCTGGAGGTGGTGGGATCAAACCCAGCCCCAGCCCAAAAAAAAAAAAAATTGTTCCCTTAAAAATAGCAATATCATATTTCATAGAGCCATATAAAACAATTCTAAGCATCATATGCAACCAAAAAAGAGTCTGAATAGTAAAAAAAAAAATCTGAAGGGAAAAGAATAAATCTGAAGGCACTACATTCCCTGATTTCAAACTGTACTGAAAGGCTATAGTAACCAAAATAGCCTGGTACTGGTACAAATGTAGACACATTGGCCAATGGAATAAATAGAACAGAGAAGCCAGAAATAAAGTCATAAAGCTGGTTGATCGGCCAATCAACTAATCTCATTTCTTTTCAAGTGACAAAATATTTAGAAAGGTTTTAGCAAGTTGAAAATCTTTTTTCGATGTTATTATTTGCTTATTTGTCTTCTATATGATGACAACAACAATTTCCATGGATATTAATAAAGCTAATGTTTGTCTCTCTATTCACTTCAACATTCCATTCACCTATATATATTTTATTACTACTTCAAAACTGCTTTAGTTGATGACTACAGTGACCTTGGCTTTTCCCTAATTTGCCATAATAAATATAGCATCGGAGTCCAATTTTTTCTGGGAAATTTATTGGCTTTTAACTTAGCATGCATCATTTCTTAACCTAACACACACTTTTCATAGAAAAATAATAACACTTTGTTAAAGTCTTGAATAGTCGCATGATCAGAAACAGGAGTCACACATTACATTTCTCTATGAACAGTAAAGCCAGGAATAGTTTTTGAGCAGTTTTACTTGATGAGACCCAAATAGTGTGACATAAAACAATGAAGCAAGATCAATCTTAAGATGCCCTGTACATGGACTTCCACCATAAGACCCTTTTTAAAATTTAAACTGTGTTATCAGAAAATGCTAATTCTTGTTTAGCACTACAAGAATACATAGCTTTCAGGATTTTTATTTTTTCCTTCAAAAAGAAAATTTTGTAAGTACAGTGCTTGACTCCAATTAAACTTCTGTCATTTTCTCCATTAACCAAATAACAAGTATTTTATACTGAATGTCAAAGGCCTTCTGAACCCACACTTTACCCTGTTGCCTTTATAAAAACTTACCATACATTTAGGTGTAAAGGAGATGAATGATATAAAAGTAACACATTAAAGTTAAACATTTCCAAAACTTCTGGAAAAATAGTAAAACCTCCTACTTTGTTTTTTCTATTTTATCTTTATCTTTCTTTCTCGTTCTCTGAATGTGATAACTGTCTTTTCCATTTGTTACACTCTCACTTAAAAAAATAAGAGTATAAATCTGGTAACTAATATACATAAATTTATTCTATCCCCTGCTTACAGCACTACTTTATTCCAATTTCTATAAAGATTATTATATAAAACATGCAGATTTGGAAATATATATTTTACCATCTACATTTATTTGATTGTGAAAATGGAAACATTATGAGAATAAAATATGAATAGATAAAAGCTTACTTGTGTGTTTCTCCATCCTTTCAAGTTGATCAGGTATATGGATGGCACTTTAAATAATGTGTTAAATTTAAATAATATATTAAATAGAAAAGAAAATCATGGGGAATGGGAAAGCCTTTCCATTAAGGGTTTCAGATATAAAATGTTCTATTCAGTCACACTAAAATGAGCGATTTTTTGTTTAACTGAAAGAGCTAGAGAGTAATTAAAGGTAATTGGCATGTTATTATTCTTAAAAGGTTCACTTTTCTGTTCTAAGAATACCAGGGAACAATTGAATAGATAAAAAGCAAACCATACATTGCCAAATAGATCTTTTGTATAATAATACATCTCTCAAGACAAAAGATATTTTCAGAACCATAAAAAATAAGGGCAGTGTATTTGCCTGACTGGCCTTGTATCCTTCCTGACCACAGTGAAGTTGGGTCAGGCTCTTAAACTCACAGTGTTACAAAGTATCTTAAGGGATTAGGAGAAAATCAACAGCGAATATGATTAACTTGATGCCAGTTGGCAGAATTTAACATTAGATGTAGAAACGACTTAATACACAAAATTAAAAGTTGAAAACATACTTTTCTTTAAGAATTGTTGGTGGCAGAGTGATGCTGTTAACATTATCGATCCAGCCTGGCAAGCCCTCTTCTTGCCCTTTTCCATTTGTTATGCTCTCCTGATCTGCACAAATCATGAATATGTTTTCCAGAATCGTATCAGTGCAAACCCTCATTATGAAGTCCTTTATTTACTAATCTATTCCTTAGTGAATTCTTTTGTGCAGATTTTTATTCCACCTAAAACCAATATAGTGGCTCTTCCCATCTCCAATTTAGTTTCTAAAACCTTCTTCCCCTCTCCAATTTAGTTTCTCAGACGAAATAAAATTTCCTCAGAGGCTTGATCTAATACAATCTTAGTCTAATTAAAATGTACCCCCCAACCCTATTTATTCTGTCCAAAAAATATGTACTTAAGCTTTACAAATGTTACATATTGTTTAAAAATATGTTTATTTGTGTGTTTTCTACTTCCACTGTGAAGATAAAGATTGTGTTCTTCTGTTTGTTGTTATTTTATTTGAAACAAGATCTCACTCTATCACCCTGGGTAGAGTGCCCTGGCGTCATCATGGATCACAGCAACCTCAAACTTTCAGGCTCAACTACTCCTCTTGCCTCAGTCTCCCAAGTAGTTGAGACCACAGACATGTGGCACTATGTCCAACTAGTTTTCATTTCTATTTTTTTAGTAGAGACAGGATCTCACTATTGCTTAGGCTGGTCTTGAACTCCTGAACTGAGGCAATGCTCCCAGCCTCCCAGAATGCCAGGATTACAGGTATGAGCCACCACACCTGGCCTTTGCTCTTTGATTTTTATTTTAGATGTACCTATTTAACTTTTTAAATACTTTTTTTTTTTTTTAAATTCAGGGAAGGCTTCCTTGCCTTCACCGCCTGTTTTCCTCCTGTCATCACACATGCCAGTGGGTCATTCCTTTATCATGTTAACTTGTTTCCTTTTCTTTCTTTCTTTCTTTTTTTTTTAATTTTTATTAAATCATAATTGTGTACATTGGTGCAATCATGGGACACAATGTGCTGACTTCATATACAATCTGAAATATTTTCATTGAACTATTTAACATAGCTTTCATGGCCTTTTAATCACTATATGAAGACATTTATATTCTACATTTAGTAATTTTCACTTGTACCCTTGTAAGATGCACTGTAAGTGTGATCCCATCAATCACCCTCCCTAACATGAATTCTCCCCCTCTACCAGGAGCTTTAGTGTTTTCTGTATTCTTTTCTGTAAATAAATTCTGTCTTCCCCCGGGGGGGTGGGGGGGGGGGAAATACTGTAATGAAGAATAATAAAATACATGTATTTAGAAGTATAATCGCCCTCTCTCCACCCATCCTCTCCCCTCCCCTCCCCTCCCTTGTTCCTTTCCCCATTTCTTGTGCTATAACTGGGTTTTAGCCTTCACATGAAAGCTATAGATTAGCTTCATAGTAGGGCTGAGTACATTGGATACTTTTTCTTCCATTCTCAAAGGAGAATGTCTTAAGAAAGGATTTTCCTCCACAAAAAGCCTGGTGTTGCTGTTTGGGTGGCAGAATTTCCATGAATAGCAAGATATGGACTGAGAGGCAAGGCTGTGAACTAGTCAGTGATCAGAACCTTCCCTCAAGCCAGGATGTGAAACAGCCAAAGGAAGTAGAGACCTCCCAGATGGGAAAGAAAGCGAACCTTGAGAGGGCACAGCTCCTTTGCACAAACAAGGGCCATCTGTCTAGCTTCTGAACTGTATTTTAAACAGACCATCCTCAGGGCACCCTGGGAAAACCCACCAGCTAGACACTGTGTCAGCTCCTATATCCGGGAGGGATCTGTTGTCCCCTAGATGGCTTCTTCCAAGTCTGCAGCTTCCAAGGAATGTAAAACATTCCTCAAGGGGTAAGGGGCAGGCTGGCCCACAGCTAGCCAGGCTTGACCTGTTGACCTCGTGTTTAAAAGATGCTTCAGTTGAGTTGATATCACCTCCCAGCCTACCATCAAAGCCACCTCTGTTAAGCCTCTGGTTTGGTGGGGGCTGCCCATGCCCAAGTTGCCTTCCTAGTCTTTGTAACTGTGAACTAAGGCCCTGTGTGTTTAGAGAAGGAGAGAGCCATAAACTTGCTAAACTTCTTAAGTTTTATCTCCATTTGGAACTCATTTCTGGTTTTGACCTTGAAAACTCTCTCTCTCTCACCCCCCTAATTAGTACAACAAATGAACTATTGGTCTTATGGTGGGGGGAGAATTAGAATGACCACTGTGTTAGGGTTCACCAGGGAAACAGTACCCACAGGGGGAGTGTGTGTGTATATGTGTGTGTATATATTCCACTGGGATTGAGAGATAGGGATAGATAGATTTTAGGGACTAATTGCCTCATGTGATCATGTGATCTGGGAGCTGACAAGTCCAAAATCTTTCAGGCGGGCCCTAGCAGGCTGGAGATTGAACTACCAGTTGACATTGTAGTGCTGAGTCTGCAAACTGCAGGCCAGCACACTGGAAACTAAGGCAGGGTTTTTGTACTGCAGTTTTTAGGCAGAATTTCTTCTTCTCTAGGAACCTTCAATCTTTGTAGTTAGAGTCTTCAACTAATTAGATGAAGCACATGATGGCAGGTAATCTTCATTACTGAAAGAGTACTAATTTATATGTTAATCTCATCTAAAGAAACACCTTCTCATTGACATTTAGACTGTGTGTTACCAAACAACTGGGCACCATGGGCTATCCAGATTGATAAATAAAATTAGCCATTTCAGTTAGTAGTTGCAGAGAATTTGAGCAATAGCTCATACTCACCTATCTGGACAGGTTCCATGGCAGGGTGTGGCCAGATGCCTGGGCGTTCCATGACTATTTAGCATGTAAAAGCGCCTCTTTTTTCCCCTAGGATTTCATGTTTTCATGTACCTGCGTAACCAGTGGCAATATTCAAGAAACTTTTGCTTCTCTGTTGTTTGAATGAGTCTATGTTAGAGACTGGCAAACATTTTCTGTAGATGGCAAGAAAATAAATACTTTCATATTTTCAGGCCACACCTGAAACTCTCTTGCAACTGTTTAAGCAACAGACGCCATGGAAAATATGTAAATAAATGAGTGTGGCTATGTTCCAATAAAACTTTATGTACAAAAATAGGCAGAGGGCCCGATTTGACCCACAGGTAAGGGAAAGTGTTCATGGTGACATCAAATCTTTTCTCTCTGCCAAATCTGATGAAGGAAGTGGATAAAAACTCGGGGTTAGAATACTTTTAGCTGTGAGGAATAAAAACCCCAAACAAATGAGATTTTATTATCTCACATAATAAAAATCCCCAGGGAATGGGTATTTCCAGGTTGGGATGGTTAATTCATTGTCATGGGTCATCTTCAAGGACCCTAGTTCTTTCCTATCTTTGTTCTCTGCCTTCTTTGGCATATTGGTTTAGTTCCCCTTGGTATTTGCAAATGATTCTTATACTTCCCTGCAGACATGGCCACATTCAGTGGAAGAGGAGGGAGTGTGTGTTTCAATGAGGCCCCCGTTTAGTACTGAAGAAAGGAAACTTTCCTCCTGGTCATCTCCCCTCACTTCCCATTAGCCAGAACTGGGGTGTGGGCACCCTGCTGAGTGACTGGCCTGAAGTGCAGGTCTGGCCAAGGGGAAGAAGGGTGATGAAAGCTCTGGCTCTCCCACCAAGCAAGGGATCAGCAGTGCCGCTGGGAGAAAGCCCAGCAATGCCTGTAACAACCCTGAAGAACCCAGCAGACAGGGGGTCCATTCCTGCGTTCAAGGTCACTATCTGTGAGCTAGGTCTGAAGGGGGAGTGGAGGAAACAAACTAAAGAGACAGAGGTCTGGGTGAGTATGGCGCATGAGGAGTGAAGCTCTGGGTAGCTGGGAGAGGACTGGGCTAGAGAGAGGTGGTGTGACTAGGAGAACAGGGAGCCACCCAAGCCAGAGAAATGGGAACTGAAATTGCCCATAGAGAAATGGAGAGTGGCAGCTGGGCCTAAGGCCAGAAAGGCCCCTACCAGCTGCTGGGAGTTGGGGGAAGTGGCCTGCGAGCCCTAGGCTCAGGGAGCAAGTGGTCTCAGGATGCGGAGTGCCTGCAGGGTTCTCTCTGCTGACCTTCTCTGTAAGTCCCTGGCATTGTAGCAGGATGAGCAGAAGCAGCAGGAGACCTGGGCCCCTGAAGGAAACCAGAGGGGTATTCCGGATGTTTGTGCTATGTTCTTAAGCATTAAGGTGACATTTTCCTGGCTACTTCTTACGTGCATGGGGAAAAGGAGAAAGTGCTGAGCCTGGGATTCTTGTGCTGGGCTCAGAGGTGGCAGAGTACTGGCATGGGAGATCCAAAGGGTGCCAGGTCCCTGAAAGAGTAGACAGGTATAGTACACATCAGGCCATGAGCTGGCAGACCTCAGGCTCCCCCTGGTCTGTGTGTGCTGGGTGTGGCTGCTCAGAATTCAGAATGGAAGCAGCCTGTGGGCATAGGCACAGGAAGGGGACATGGAGTGGGCAGCATTATAGCCAAAGTGAGGAGCGTCTGGGTTGCCTTACTCTATCTGAGTTGGTGCGCCCCATTCTCTCCCTTTACTTACCCCCCCATCTATCACTCTTTTCTTTCTCTCCATCAACATTGACCCCTTGCCTCTAACCCTGAGCCCGACCTAGAGTCCCAGGTGACCTAGTCTGCAAAGGTCTGTTGACTGAATTGTGTCCCTGCTAAATTCATGTGTCAGAGCTCTAATTCCCAATGTGATGGTATTAGGAGGAAGAGTCTTTGGAAGGTGACTGAGCCATTTTGGGGAAGCCCTCATAAATAGGATTAGTGCTTCTTTAAGAATAGAAATAGAATGATTGATCTGTTTTCCCTGTGTGAGGGTACAGCAAAGAAGTGTCTGTCTGTGCACCAGGAAACAGGCCCTCACCAGAACCCGACCATACAGACACACTGATCTACTCTTTGAACCTCTAGAAATGTAAAAAAGAAATGTTTGCTCTTGTTTAAGTCCCCCTGCCTCCCTGGTCTCTGGTGTTTGCTATAGCAGCCCAAACTGATGAAGTCAGGACCTCAGGGTCACCTGGCTAAAGCTCTCTTCATTTAAATGATGAGGGGAGAGAGCCCAGAGGAAGGGCCCAGGCCACTGGGCAAGTGAGGTCTGCTGTCATCCCCAGGCTTTGGTCTCCTGATAGCATTAAGAACTTCTGCTCTGGGCTCGCTGCCTATGGCTCAACGGGCTAAGGCGCCAGCCACATACACCTGAGCTGGCAGGTTCGAATCCAGCCTGGGCCTGCCAAACAACAATGATGGCTGCAACCAAAAAATGGCCGGGCATTGTGGTGAGAGCCTGTAGTCCCAGCTACTTGGGAGGCCGAGGCAAGAGACTCACTTGAGCCCAGGAATTGGAGGTTGCTGTGAGCTGTGATGCCACAGCACTCTATCCAGGGTGACAGCTTGAGGCTCTGTCTCAAAAAACAAAAAAAGAACCTCTGCTCTGGAGCCTGGAATAAATACAGGATCTACCGTTCTCAGCTGTGTGCCAGGGTGTACGAGACTCAGTTCTCCATGCTGTGGATTCCCATCTATAAAGTGGGATTGTAACAAAACTGGCCTCACAGGCTCTGGGGACCAGAGCAATGGAACCTGCAGAGCACTGAATACACTCAGGGCTCAGGTCTCTCAGTTGTTACTGTTGTCATTGTTGATATGGCTCTTTGCCTTACATTCTTTATTGTGGATGGAAAATGTATCTGCCTGTTTCAGACTTTGATAGATTTGGCCATGTTCTGTTTGTTGCAAGATAGACAATGATGTGCCTGACAAGATTCCTGTCCTATTTTTGAGGCTTAACTGAAATCTACCTTCCTAGATTTCCCTCTGCCTGAATTCTCTCTCATAGCCCTAAAAATTTTGCACTATTATTGGGGCGCTGTGTCTGCCTCATGTGGCCTGGCTGCAGGATCGGACAGTGTGCTGAACTCATCCTGTCAACCCTAGCTCCTTGTGTGGGGCCTGGTATACACAGCAGGTGCTTAATAAATGCTTGCTGAGTTAAAGTGACTCTTGTCCTTAGCAGTCTATTCTCTTAAGTTTATATTGGTGCTGCTGGTTTAAAAGAAAGGAGTATGTTTCTCTCTGGAAAGAGGAACCCAAGACTGAGGGCCACAAATACCTCACCCAGTTTCCTGGAAGCTGGACACTGAAGTGATAGTGGGCTGGTGACACCCTCACCCGCTCTGGGCCATGTGCAGCTTTGTATAGCAGCAGCTATTTAGGGACAAATGAATTATCAAAGCATGGCCTATTCCCTTTACTCATTATCTGTTCTTTAAAGGGAACTTTAATTCGAGACTCACAGAGGCTTCCATATTCACCAGGTGGTAAACATTCCCTCAGAAGGGCTTTTGCATCTTCCCCAATAGGCTCCCCACTTCCCCTAGATTGCTGTCTTAAGTGATTATGCAAATTTTCTAGAGCTTATGCTGTAAAAACAATTGCACAGCATATCTTTAGATTGAGTGCTGGGTTTTCTTTGGGCTTCCTCTGCAGTGTGGGCACTCCTGAAGCTGGAGCTGGCAGGGCTCTTTGGGATGGCTTCATCCTTTAGGTTACATATGAACAGAGCCAGGTGGGACCATACTTCTAGCGTGCAATTTTTTTCTCTATGCAACTGCTTAACTTTTGTAATAACATGAAACACAGGGCATAACATTCCACTTACTGCAATTTGGCTTATTGAAATTTCTCTTTTCTTCTGTGCAAAGATCATGACTTTGTTCTTCCTTCTTCTCTGGTAATGGCAAGATGTTCAGCCAGCCAGGGAGGTCCCATGAACAGGTCCAATTGCACCCAACAGGGACAGGCCTGCTTTATCTCCAAGAACACTATCCTTTCTTGTCCTCCCTAGGTGTACAAACAGCTGACCATCCACCAGCAGGCCAGCAGCTGAGCCCAGGGCTTTGAGCAGCACATGACAGCTGGATGACTGATCAGCTGGCAGAGAAAGTATGAAATTTTGTGCACACAGAGGACAGAGCAAGAGGTTTTCTCATTTGGACATACCAAAGGGTATGTTTCCTTTGAGAGATCAGTGAGGAGTGGGATAGGGCAGAACTCCAGAGAGGTAGAGAGTAGGCCAGAGAATTGCATTCAATTTGTTTCTTAAGAAAGCATGCTGTGGGCCAGAGAGTTGCATTCCAGAAGAGTTGATGGAGGAGGGAGCAATTGGTCCCAGAGTAGCTGCAGGCACCCATGTCCTAAGCAAGGAACATTTAAAGGCCCTGTAACACTTTACTTACATCATCATATTTAATTCTCGCTCTTTCTTGGAGGTTGAGGTTATTCCTGTCCCCTTTTTATAAATGGGGTTGGGGGCTCAGAGGATCAGTGGGGTTAGTTACCATAAGCTCTGGCCACATAGCTGGTGAAGAAAAGACATAGGGCTCGAGTCTAGGTCTTAAGCACTTGATGCTCAAAGTTTCTCATCAATGCATACTATTTCTGCGTGGTCATAGTAAAAAAAAAAAAAAGTAAAAATAGGAGCAGCACTTCCGGACTAGTGGCTCAGAGGACACTTTTTGCAGTTGAAAAGCAACTATTTAACTGGAGAAAACTATAACTATTAATTATTTTAAATCTCCGGTGATAGTCCTAAGGGCACACAAGCAAATGCAGAAACATTCATTGAAGAAAATCTGCTAAATCTTGGTAAGAACAGTGACAAGGAGTCATTTGAAGCACGACATGCTCCCTGACTCCATCTCACCTCTGACTTGTGGAAACTCTGCCTGCCATAGGTGCCCTGCCTTGGGCAGGCACAGCCACGGACAAACCTCCTCTCCCTCCTTGGCTTCCAGCCTAGGCTATTACTTCACTCTGGGAGGAGCAAAATGCTAGTGCTTTCTCATCCCTCTTTCCCCCCACCTTATTGCAGAAGCACTCCTCTAGAAAGGCACAGCCAAGGTGACTGGAACTCCTTTCTCCTACAGAGTCCCCTTGCCCAACCGTGGAAGCTCTGCTCCAGGAGCAGCTGGCTGAGTCTCAGGGTTGCCTCAGCCCAACTCACTCTCAGGGCACAGGTTCCACCCTGGGATGGAGCAACCGAGAGTGCCAGGGGCTACTCCCCTCAGTATCTACTTGTGGAGCAAAGCTGTCACTCCAGGGAAACAGGATTGTCCCCTCCCCCAGCTCCTGTGTAGTGGCTGCAGAGGTTTGGCTCTGGGAAAAAGCCAATGGGAAGCGCGAGGAGCTCATAGCTCTGCCCCCAGGGGAGTGGCTTCATTTAGAACTGGATGCAGAGCTGGGAGGGCATCAGGGAGTTACTGAGAGCAATGAAGATCTTGGTGAAGCATAACCCCACATAACAAACCCCCAAACTACAGATGTGGAAAAAAGGGAACACTTCGCCACTGCTGGTGGGAATGCAAACTAACACGTTCCTTTTGGAAAGAAGTTTGGAGATCTAAAAATTGACCTGCCCTCGGATCCTGCAATTCCTCTATTAGGAGTATATCCAAAAGACCAAAAACCGCTTTGCAAAAAAGATATTTGCACCAGATTATTCATTGCAGCTCAATTCGTAATAGGTAAGTCATGGAAGAAGCCCAAGTGCCCACCGATCCATGAACGGATTAATAAATTGTGGGATATGGTCTAGGCGAAGTCACCCGGAAGACGAAGCCAGGTAGGCGCGGGAGGGCTTGGCCACCTCGGGCCCCTCTGGCCTCCCCCGGGAGGGGCAGCCACCGGACAGTAGGGGGTGCCCCGATGCCCTGGTCAGTGGCGCTGAGCCGGGCGGCGGCTGCGCTGGTGGCTGCCTTGTTCCCACTGTGGCGGGAAGACGCGGGTGGAGCGCTGGCCCCGGGTAACTCTCCGGTAGAGGACCGAGCTGGGCCCACACTCCGCCCCTGGCCGGGGATGCGGTGGGGAAAGGGGTCCAGGGTGGGGCCAGCGGTTCGTGGCACCTGGACGCACCTTCCAGCTCTCGCCCCTTCCGAAACGTCTGTTGGCTCAGGTGAGGGCACCGCCAAGGCGCCGCGCTCGCAGGTGACTCAGCACTTGCCCCGTGCGGCTTCTGCGAGAGTAACAATAGCTTTCTCCGGAACGGATAAACAGTCCTCCTTCCCCGGGATAAGGACGCGCAGTCCCTTAACCTCCTAACACCAGCCCCTGTTGATGTTATTTCCCCAGCATGGACGAAACAGAGGCGCTGCCGAAGCTTCGGGAAGACTTCAGGATGCAGAATAAATCCGTCTTTATTCTGGGCGCCAGTGGAGAAACCGGCAAAGTGCTGTTAAAACAAATTCTGGAACAGAGCTTGTTTTCCGAAGTCACGCTCATTGGCAGGAGGAAACTCACGTTCCACGAGGAAGCTTATAAAAATGTGAATCAAGAAGTTGTGGACTTCGAAAGGTTGGATGACTACGCTTCTGCCTTTCAAGGTCACGATGTTGGATTCTGTTGCCTGGGGACCACCAGAAATAAAGCCGGAGCGGAGGGATTGGTTCGTGTTGACCGCGATTATGTGCTGAAGTCTGCAGAGCTGGCCAAAGCTGGAGGGTGTGAACATTTCAACTTGCTGTCCTCCAAAGGAGCTGATAAGTCGAGCCGTTTTTTAATTCTACAAGTTAAGGGAGAAGTGGAAGCCAGGGTTGAAGAATTAAAATTTGACCGTTACTCAGTCTTTAGGCCTGGGGTTCTGTTATGTGAGAGACAAGAATTTCGCCTAGGTGAATGGTTGCTTAGAAAGTTCTTCGGCTCCTTACCAGAATCTTGGGCCAGTGGTCTCTCTGTGCCTGTGGAGACTGTGGCTAGAGCAATGCTCAACAATGCCGTGAGGGCAAGCAACCAGAAGGTGGAACTTCTGGATAACAAGGCCATCCATGACTTGGGGGAAATTGATGCCTCTCTCAAGCCATGAGCACACTGGAGAAATGCTGTTATTGTAAACTTTAACACTCACCACTAACTTGGTAATTTCAGGGTCTAAAAAAATTTAGCAGATTTTAACTTTGTTATTTCAATCTTCTCAGCCACTCAGATCCTCTCAAGAAAGGACTGCGCCCTGCATCAGGGGGTCAGAGCCTGGTTATACATACAGATTGCCCAGGGAACTTTTGAAAAATAAAGATTCATAGGCCCTACCTCAAACCTTCTGAATCAGAATTTTTGAGGTAGGGGCACAGGAATCTGTAATTTTCTTTCGTTTAAACTTCCCCTGGTGGTTCTGACGCCACTAATTGGGAGGCCAGCTTTGAAGTGCTTGTCTGCAGAGTCACAGCAGCAGTGAAAACCTTATGTACCGTGCAAATGAGCTCTGTTCTACAATTGTTGGTATTCACATCTCTGGGTTATACAGGTGCTAATTAACTACATGTTATTGTGTCAGTGAACATTATGCCTTTGCTACTTCTTTAGAATATATGATAAAAGTTATATAACTAAACTTAAATTCATGGGGAAAATTAAATAAAGGAATAACAATAATTAAACAAAAAAAAAATAAATTGTGGCATGTGTATACCTTGGAATACTATGGAGCCTTTACCTCTTTTATGTTTACATGGAGGGACCAGGAACATATTCTCCTGAGTAAAGTAACTCAAGAATGGAGGGAAAAAGTATCCAACATACTCAGTACTTCTACAAAACCTACTTATATTTACTCACACTTTGTTATGAAAGATAGAACACAACTATAGCCCAGGATGAAGGAGAGAAATGGAGTGGGACGGGAGGGGAGGGGGAATATGAGAGGGAGGGTAAAAGGCAGGACCACACCTATGCAGCATATTGCAAGGGTACAAGTCAAATCTGTCAAGTGTAGAACATAAATGTCTTAACACAATAAAAAAAAATCAATCAATCAGTCAATCAATAAAAAAAAAAAAAAAAAAAGCATAACCGAAAGTGTGCTCATGACTCAACCAAAATTGTGCTCATGACTCCATGGCACGCAGGACAACTAGAAGTTCAACAGACAACTGGAAAAAGATATAGGCGAGAAAAGTCCTTTTGGGATCACAGTCAGGTCTGGAGGCGGGAAGTCTTTGTGCCAGTACTAGGCCCACCACACAGGAGCAATCAGAGAAAGATGTGGAAGACCCACAAACTTCCCCAGTCTGCACACAGATCCATCAACAGGTAGATGCCTCATTGGCACACCGGGCTTGAGCACACCCTCTGACCAAATGCTGGACCAGCGGAGACTTCCAGAAAGCCAGGCATAAAAGGGAAATCACACACATACCTGGCAACTTGGCACACAGTTTGGTGTGCTCGAGGTTGTGCCCTCTCAGGAGTGAACAGAGAAGGAATATCCAAATGAATGGTCCTTAGCTGAATATAGGGACAAGTGTAAATTCCTCCCCGCACCATTGGTAAAAGGTAAGTATCTATCTGGTCAAAGGGGCCAATCAATAAATGGCTTATGGTGACCAGAAGAAACTCCTAGATAACCAGGCTAAAAGATTAAAAACAATAAAAAAAAAAAAAATCAAAGCAGGGACATCAGAGGCTGAACGATGGGGAAAAAATTGATTGATTTCATTTGAAATCAATGAATTAGTCCAGCTAAGTCAAATGAATAAACAATCAATTACAAGAGATCAGACAAGCTACCAGATAATATTTAAATTGTCTAGTTGTTAACAAACATGTTTGAGATGTGGAAGAAACAACAAAATTTGATACATGGGGAATAAAAAGCAGGAAACACATGCATGTTTTGAGGAGGCCCACGGGCTGGACTTAGCTGACAAAGAATGCAAAATAGCTATTATAACCGTGTTCAAATAACTAAAGGAAACTGTGTTTAATGAAATGAAGAAAAGTATGATGATGTCTTACCACAGAATATCAGTAAAGAGATAGAAATTATTTTTTAAAAGAACCAACTGGAAATTCTAGATTTGAGAAGTAAAATGAGTGAAATTAATAATTCACTTGACAGTAGATATTAGGTAGCAGAGGAAAGAATCAGCGGATTTGAAGATAAATTGATATAGATTATGCAGTCTGAGTAACAGAGGAAAAAAGAATGAAAAAAATGAACACAGCCTCAGACTAATGAGGAACACTATTAAGAACAATAGCATTTTCATAATGAGAATATCAGAAGGAGAAGAGAGAAAAGGAGTAAAACAAATATTTTAATAAATAATGTGAAGTAGGGTAAGTATGGTTAACAGTAAGATATTGTATATTAGGAGATTGCTAGAAGAGAGGCTTTTGAATGTTCTCACTATAATGAAATGATAAATGGATGAGGTGCTGGATACACTAACTATCCTGATTGGATAGTTACACTAACTATCCAATGGATAGTTGGATACACTTACTACCCTTATTGAAACATTGAATTGTGCCCTATAAATACATCCAATTGCAATGGATCAATTAAAAATAAAAAAAAAATACCATGCAAATAGCAGTTATCAGAGAGCCAGAGTGGCTACCATGCTATCAGACAAAAACCAACTTTAAAGCAAAAAAAAAGTTACTAAAGAGGAACACTTCATAATGATAAGAAGTCAATGTATCAGTGTCCATGTAACATAAATATACATGTAACAATACAAAAAAATGTTTTTAAAGCAAAAAAATGTTACTAAAGAGGAACACTTCATAATGATAAGAAGTCAATGTATCAGTGTCCATGTAACATAAGTATATATGTAACATGTAACCAAACATGTGGAGCAAAACTAAGGAAACTGAAGGGAGAAACAGATGAGTTAACAATAATAGTTAGAAACTTCAATAAATCTCACTTTGAATAATGGGTAGAACAACTGCATAGATGATGAACAAGGATATAGAAGACTTGACCAACACTATGAACTACTTAGACCTGACAGACTTCCATAGAGCACTTCATCAACAACAGAACACACGTCCTACTTAAGAGCATATAGAACATTTCCATGAGAAAAACTTAATACATTTAAAAGGATTGAAATTATACCAAGTATGTTCTTCATCTACAATGATATTGAAGTAAGTGTGTAAATTATACACTCCTAAATAACCAATGGGTTAAAGAAAAAAAAATCACTAGGGAAACCAAAACATAATTTGAGATTAATGAAAAAACCCCACAACATGTGAACTATATCGGGTGCAGTTAAACAGTGATAAGAGAGAAATTGGTAGTTGTAAATTTGTATTTTAAAAAAGAAGACATGTTTCATATAAATAACTTAAACTTCATTAAGAAACTAGAAACAAGAGTAAACTAAATGCAAAGTAAGTAGAAGGAAGGAAAGAATAAAAATTAGAACAGAAATAAATAGAGAATGTAATAACAATAAAGAAAACAAATGAAAGTTGGTTTTTTGGAAAGACCAACAAAATTGACAAAACTCTAGCTAGGCTGAGTAAGCAACAAGAGAGAATATTCCAATTACTAAAATTGGGAATAAAAAGAGGGGACATGACTACTATTCTCATGGAAATAAAAGAGTTTATAAGGGAATAATATAATGCCAACAAATTTAATAACTTAGGGGAAATGGACAAATTCTTACAGAGACACCAACTAGAGAAACTGAGTCAAAGGAGAATTTTTTTTTATCTGAAGATCTATATCTAGTGAAGAGTTTGAATTAGGCTCAGGCTTAAATGCCTCACTGGTGAATTCTACCAAAATGTGAAGAAGAATTAATATTAGTCCTTTGCAAACTCTCAAAGAATAGAATAAAGGGGAACATTTTCTAACCCATTCTATGAAGTCAGTATTGCCTTGATGTCAAAATAAGACAAAGACATCAGCCCAGGTGCAGTAGCTCATGCCTGTAATCCCAGCACTCTGGGAGCTCAAGGAGGGTGGATTGCCTGAGCTCATGAGTTTGAGACCAGCTCTGAGCTAGAAGGAGACCCTGTCTCTAAAAATAGCCGAGTGTTGTGGCAGGTGCCTGTAATACCAGCTACTCGGGAGGCTTAGGCAAGAGCATTGCTTGAGCCCAAGTTTGAGGTTGCTGTGAGCTGTGATGCCACAGCACTCTGTGGCGACAAAGTGAGACTCTGTCTCAAAAAAAAAAAATGAAGAAGGAAAAAAAAGACAAAGACATCACGAGAATAAACAAACTGCAGACCAATACCCTTATAAATAGAGACACAAAAATTCTCAACAATATACTTCAACAGAGAAGACATAATCCAGCAACATACAAAAGGATTATATACCATGAAGAAGTAGAATTTATTCCAGGAATACAGATTACTTAAATATCTGAAAATCAATTAATGTAATGTACCTTATTAATAGAATAAAGAACAAAAAGCACACGATCATCTCAATAGCTGCAGAAAAATCATTTGACAAAATCCAATACTGTTTCATGACAAAAACGTTCAACAAACTGGAATTAGAAGGAAACTTCCTGCTGTAGCCTTTTAAAAAAAAATTAAAAAAATAAAAAAAGAAGGAAACTTCCTCAATCCAGTGAAGAATGTCTATAAAAACTCCATCACTAAAATAATACTCACTGGTGAAAGGCTAAGTGCCTTCTGCTGTGATCAGAAACAAGACAAGGATGACTGCTCTTGGCATTTCTTTAATATTGTATGGGAGGCTTTAGCCAGATGTAAGCAGGAAAAAAATAATAAAAAGTTTCTGGTTGGCCAGAAAGAAGTAAAACTCTTCATATTTGCAGTTGACATGATAGTGTATGTAGATCATGTTAAAGTATCTATTAAAAAATTACTGTAATTATAAATTAGCTCAGCAAATTTGCAAAGTATGAGATACACACATAAAAATAATTATATTTCTGCATACTGGCATCTGAAATTGAAATTAAGAAAACATTCCATTTCTGAAGGCATGAAAAAGAATAAAATACTTAATAATTTCAATAAAAAAAGTTTGAGACTTGCACCACTGGAAATGACAAAACATTGTTGAAAGAAATTCAAGAAGATCTAAATAAATGGAAAGACATTCCATATTCCCAGACCAGAAAGACTCAATATTGTTAAGATGAAATACTCCTCCAAATTACTTACAGTCAAAGCAAATAAATTCCCATTAATATGTCAACTTGTTTTTTCCCCCAGAAATTGACAAAATGACCCTAAAATTCATAATGGACGTGCAAATGACCCTGGATAGCCAAAACAATCTTAAAAAAGAAGAACAAATTTGGGGCTAGGGCTTAGACTTCCTGTTTTCAAAACTTACTACAAAGCTACAGTATTCAAAACAGTGTGGTAATGGCATAAATATAAACAAATCAGTGGAACAAGAGTTGGAAGTTTAAAAACAAATGCATTTATGGCTTGTTAACTTTTGGTAAATAGGTCAAGACAATTTGATTTAACAAATGAAATGTCTACTGGTTGAATAAATGCTGTAACAACTGGATGTCCATTTGTAAAGTAATTAAGTTAGATTCCATCTTACAGTACACACACAGATTATCTCCTAACTAATCATGGATCTAAGTGTAAGAGCTAAAATTACAAAACACTTGAAAATGTGTAAGAATGAATCTTCATGACCTTTGGCCATGCAATGATTTCTTAGATTCAACTACAGAAGAACAAGCAACAAAAGAAAAAAAAAAAGATAAATCAGATTTCACCAAAATTAAATTTTTTATTCTTTAAAGGATACTATCAAGAAAGTGAAAAGGAAACTCACAGAATGGAAAAAAATATTTGTGAAGCATGTATCTTATAAGGGTCTAGTGCCCAGAATATATTAACAACTCAAAACAAGAAAAACAAATAACACAATTAAAAAACAGGCAAAGCAAAGCATTTGAATGGATACTTATCAAGTAAGATATTCAAAGGCCAATAATTATGTAAAAAGATGCTCAACACCACTCACTTGGGAAATACAAATGAAAACCACAATGGATAAATGAATATAATAAAAAAGATTGACAATAGTAAGTGTTAGCAAGGAAATGAAGAAACAGATGGGAATGTAAAATAGTGAAGCTCCTTTGGAAAACAGCTTGGAAGTTCCTCAAGAAGTAAAACACGGAGTTGCCACATGATCCAGAAATTCCACCCCTAGGCGTACACCCAAGAGATATGAGGACATATGTCTATGCTAAAGTGTGTACACAATGTTTGCAGCAGCATTATTCATTATAGGCACAAAGTGGAAACACCTCTGAAGTCTATCAATGAATGGATAAACACAAGGTAGTATGTCCATACCATGGGGTATTACTCAGCCCGGAAAGAAATGAAGTAAAGATGTATGCTACAACATGGATGAACCTCAGAAATAGCATGCTAAATGAACAAAGTCACAAAAGGCCACATGTTATATGATCCCATTTGTATGCAATGCCTAGAATAGGAACATATATACCAAGACAGAAAGTAGATTGCTGGTTGTTTAGGGAAGGGGATGGGAGGTGGACAGTGACTGCTCTTGGGTACTGGGCTGAGTTTCTTTTTTGGGGTAATGAAAATGTGAACTTAGATTGTGATGAAATCAGATTATGAATATACTAAAAACAATTTAGCTGTATGCTTTGAATTGGTGAATTTTATGGTATACAAATTCTGGTCATTAAGTGTGCGAACTCACCCTAGATGAAGTGCTGCATACCTCATTGGTAAATATTATGATGATCACCTTCCAAGTACTCCTTCCTTCCCTTGGCCATCTGGCCTCCATAGTGATATTCAGCGATGAGGTATGTAGCGCTTCTTCTAGGAAGAGTTCGTGAACTTACTTATCAGACCTTGGATGAGGACAGCTGTTGGCCGTTTCAGATAAAGAGTTCCAAAATTGCTTTGAAGGGCAGACTAGGCACTGCTGTCCGTGTACAGCTCCCCAAGGGGAGGACTTCAAAGGTGACCATGGTGATATTCAGCAGTGAGATGTGTAGCCCTTTTTCTGGCTATCCAACCTCGTATGAATTATATCACAATGAAGATATTTAAGAAAACTAAATAGAGAAAACCAACTTAGAGCTGCAGGGACAGAGGGAGAGGACACACTGTGTGACTCCCAGGGTGTGGCTTCTTGTGGCTGTGGGGTCCACTATGGTTTTTGTCTAGGTTGGGGGATGGATCCCCCAGGCTCAGGTTGCGAAAGGAACTCTTGGACCAGCCTGACCTTGCCCTAACACAACCCAGGTGGCGTTTCCTCCTGGCGAGGCACCTGCAGTAACAGGGATGAGGTGCACTTGTAATAACTTGTGCTTTGTCGTCTGAAAACCACTTTCCCCTTATCTTGTTGAGTCATTGCTGTAATTCCCACATGATAGGGGATGCTGAGCCAGAGGTGTGAAGGGGCTTAGCCAAGGTTCACCAGTGTCGTGCCTGGCAGATTGAACAGCCTGGTGCTCTCCCTATGCCCAGCTGCTCTCTTCTGTGTCTGCAGCATCTCTCTGCTCAGAGTGAGGTGGGCTGTGACAGGGTCAGCTCTTGTGGTCTTGGTTTTTCAGCAAGGAGGAGAACGATTCCATTTGCTGAACTGGGATACTATGGAGAAGGGTGTGGTTTGGAGACACGTGGTGCTCATCTGTTTATAAGGCGGTGCTACTTCCCTGCCTGGCCCCCCAGTTGAACCTGAGGGTTCAGGTTTATTTAATGATCTTGTTCCAGCCTTTTTTATTTTTGATAGAAGGAAGAGTGTTTGAGAGATTTACTTTACCAAGCTGGGTAAGACCATCATCAGACTCTTGCTTAACTGGTGATGTCACCAGGAAGCCCAGATGTGTCAGAATCACCTGCAGTTCATTGCCTGGAACTCCCAATGCACCCTCACCTCTGAGACACGTCCTTCCTCAAATAACACTCTACCACTTGTCTGTACAGAGTGTTTATTAAACAGGATCTGACAGCTCTGACACCACACTCTCAGGTTTGCTTCTTATGAACTGCCCATCCAGCTCTGCTGGCTTGGCGTTCTGAGGATGGAGGTGCTCTCAAGCTCAGGAACATCCAGCTCCCCTGAGGCTGGCCATGTGGGCATCTGTGGTCATTACACTCCCCTTCTCCTGGCTCCCAGCCCATCAGGAATGGCGCATGGTCCCTGTCCACCTATCCCCATGTTGTCCACTCTTTTCTAACGGACAGTCGTATCCTGAGGTCCTGCCTCAGTGGCAGCTACAGAACAGCTCTACAGTTCTCACCTTTGAAGGCTTAGAAGAATGAGTCTGTTCGTCATGTGTCATTTGATTTGAGAGATCTGGGTTCTTGCAGGCAAAGCTTTGCTTGCTGAGAACACCTGCTGGATTTAGGTCCCAGACAGATACCAACTTCTGGCTGGCCGTTATTTCCGTACCTTTGAAAAATAACTTGTGAAGGATGTTGAAGAGTATCTGAGAGCAGACACAACTGTTGCATCTAAAGTGTGAAGAAAGAGTGTGGTCTGAGCTCCTTCCCCGGAGCCCTGGCATCAGTTCGCTCCCTTGGCCCGGGGGCTGCAGGACCCTTCCTTCTGATTGTTCACTCCCTGCAGTTGCCTGCGCAGAATAACATCTGCTCTTCCCGTGACAGTCTCACAGACCAAAGATCACTTTTCTGTTGTTGTTGCAGTTTGGCTGGGGCCGGGCTTGAACCCGCCACCCTCGGTACATGGGGTCAGCGCCCTCCCCACTAGGTCACAGGCGCCGCCCTCCAAAGATCACTTAAAAAAAAAAATGTAGAAACTATATTGCAAATCCTTTCACAGAGAATACCTAACTCCTATTTCTTTGTTCATTCTGGGATAATTGTCACTTCTGTAGCCCCACAGCAGAGAACTTGCCTGCAGCCCTTTCCTCTGACCAGCACTTCTTCCCTCCCATTTTAAACAAACATATATTTACCATCTATTCTTCTACAGGCACCTAAGCATATCAGGGCCACTGCTCTGTGGTATGTGACCCTTTGAGGCACTGCCTGTGGTCCTGCACACAGTGGACACTCACTGCTTCCGGTGCTCTGGCATTTACTGCTGAAGATTGTCACAGGCTTTCAGTATGTCACTTTGCATCATCAACTTGGAATCTTGGACAGGCCTATCTGGTGGGGATGCAGAGACCCCCCCGCCCCGAGCTGTGCTTCTGGGAAGATCTGTGATCGTCTGGCCTGGCTCTCCCACAGTGAGCACAGAAGCAGCATTGTTGCCCTGAGTAGCCCTGTAACTCCCGCTGGTCAGCCTCAGCCCCAGAGCATGCAGAGAATGTGGCCCACTGCCTGGCAGCTCCCTCCCTGAGGGTTTGCAACCTCCCCTCCCCTCTGTGAACAATATCAGGACCCATAGCCATGGCCATGTCTAGCCTTTGATGTGCTGAAATGGCTGACCAAATGGCTGTGATGAAATGGACATCTCTGGGCCTTCAGAGCTGCGTTGTGGCATCAGAGATGTGGACCATAGGGTCCTTGCTGAGTGCCGAACCCCAAATCAGAAGTAAGGGAAGCCCAGAGGCTCTGTCCCTTTGGGGGAAGAAGCAGTGGGACCTGCAGCCGGTGTGAAGTGGGAATAATGTTCTCTTTGGGAAAAACAGGGATTCCCCACAGGTGGCCCAGGAGGGAGGAGCCGGGCTGGCCTGGTTGGTGCGGGCCTTGTTTGTGCCTCCCCCGAGGGCTCTGCCAACCCTGGGGCTGTTACACTTTCTGGTGGCCCCAGAGACCAGCTGCCTCGAGGATGTCTGGTCACCCTGTAAGGAGCTGACCTGTGAAGACCCTGAGCTCCCTGGAGGGCCTGAGCGCATCAGGAAACTCCAAACAGGATCACGGTCTCTGCAGTGAGAATTCCCAGGCCGGAGGGAGCAGCTCAGAATAGGTCGGCGGCCATGAAAGAAGACGGGAAGAGTGGGGCCTGGGCGCGAGGGATGATGGGGGCTGTGTCGGAGGTAGTCTCCTCTGGCTCGCTGTCCCCCTCGTCCAGGCCTTCTGTGAGGGATGGGATGATTCGGACCACGCTGTCTTCAAAGTGCACCTGCTTCTTCCTGGCCAGGGAGTCGGCCGGCTCTAGACTCAGCTCCATCAGGGCGTCTGGGGCCTTTAGGGGGCTGGGCTTCTTGGCCCCCTTCAGGATGCTCTTCATGTGGATGAAGAGGGAGCTGGGCCCCTCCTTGAGGGCCCCGTGAAAGGTGTAGGTTTGCTCAGTGTCCCCAGAGCCAGTGGTACTCATGGCGCTGCTGGAGGGGTCTGTGTACTGCTCCGGGGGGCCCAGCACCTCAGGGGCAGCTTTCCTCTTCTTCCGCTTGCTGAGCAGGAAGTAGGCCAGGCCGGTGACGATGAGCATGGAGCCTGGAAGAGAGGTGGGAGGTCAGAGTGCTGGGTGTGTGCAGAAAATAAGGGGCTGTGTGGGCCCATTGTGCTATGGGGCCCTCGCATCCCAGGAATGTGTGGTCACGCTCAGGCCTCTGTGGCTCCAATCCTTACACTTTGCATGTCCTTGTATTCCATAATGACTCAAGGGGTAGGCTGGACCCCAGGAGGAGGATGTGAGTAGGGCCAGTGCTGTGGAGCTGAGCAGCTGGGCCCGGTTTGGAAATCAAGGTGGGGCTCCATCTGGTCCTCAAGGGCCCTCTCTCTTCCCTCAGCCCAAGGTCTTCTTATTGACAGGGGCCCTGCTGCAGTCCACTTGGATCCCGTTCCCAGGCTTAGTCTCTATCCCAGGACAGAACTTTGGGCTACACCTGTGCTGCCTTCAGCATTCTGGACACTATTTTGGATATTGGGTCCTGATTGCTGAACTGGGCTTCCTTTCATTCACAGAAATTGGTGAGCATATTCCCTTTTATTTCAGCCTCCCAACCGTCACCCAGTAAACTCAGAAGAAAATGCAAATCTCTTTGGGTGGGACGAGCCTTGTGTTGGGCTCCCTCGGGGTCCCCTCATGGATGCTGCCTTCGAGACCTGAGCTCTGCTCTCAGTCTGCTGGGAGCTCAGTTCTGCCCAGAGAAAGTGGAAAAGGACTGTGGGTGCCCCCCAGAGTCAGAGCCTCCTGTGTGGGTTTCCCTGTCTGAGCAGCGGGAATTCTGCCTTGTTCTGGCCTGATCAGTGCTGAGGAGTCCTTTTCAGGAGTCTGCCTGGAGAGGCTAGGACAGGCGCATGGAAAAATACAGCAGGAAGGATGGCAGCTCTGCTTTTCAACATAGTCTCCCTAGAGGGTCAGCGTCTCTGTATTTCAGATGGGTTCATAACATGGGTCACAGTTTTAATAGATAGGAAATAGCAGAAAAGGTCATGGACAAAGCCAAAGAGGTTGGAGCCATGAATCCTGGTTTCTGCAGCCAACACTGTACTAACTAGTGAGTGCACCAGGTGGAGTGGAAACCGGAGACGATGTTGGGAAGTGTTTTGGGGCACCTTGGGGTGCCCGCCAAACCTGGCTCAGAAGTTTGGGCCTGAATGGGTAGGCACTGGGGAGATACAGAGCAGGACTCAGAGCCCACCTGCTGTGAGGGGCACATGCCTGACTACTCTGCCCCCACCCTGCCCCACTGTTCCTACCTGGGATGGTCACGTGCCAGACCAGGACAGGGTGGAGGAAGCAGGCCACAGACAGTAGCATGTAGGCCAGGAACTTCTGGAAGCAGCCCAGCCAGTGGGCCTTCTCCCTTGCTCTGTCTGCCAGGGACCCTGGCTCACACCTGTGGGATAGAAGTCCAGGGTTAGCAGGACACAGCCTAGGAGAGCTGCAGCCACACGGGAAGCAGGCGGGGGCAGGGGAGGGGAAGGGCTGGGCCTAGCCCTGTTGTGGCTGTGCTATCTGCAGTGCCCCCTGGCTGAACACCCTGCAGTGGCTGGAGTCCTGGAGGGCCCCTGGGGTCCCTACTGTAGATTCCACAGTTCATCAATTTCTCTCAGTCCCTCTAGAGGGTCCACATTTTTTCTGAAAGACTGCTAGCCTTGTTTTTCTGGTCAAGGAGGGTGGAAGGTAAATGTTCTCAGTATGCTATAAGACGCTGTGAGGAGGAGAGAGGAAGGCCCAGGACCCACTGGGAAGTCCACAGTGAAGGAGGGAAGGTGTGTGGTGTGGGAGCCACCCTCCTGGACAGTTGTGCAGGTGCTGCACTGCACTAAGGGGCCTGGCCAGGTAGGTGAGCGGGCTGGAATCCAGCAGTGACCTGCTCCCGAGGCTTGCCTGGGCATTGGGACAGCACTGGTCCGGAGGGCTTTTTCCCTCACTGCACACAGGGAGCACACAGGGCCCTGGCAGGTGCCTGATGTTGAGGTTTCTTCAGCGGCACTGCCTTCAGATTTCAGAGGAGGAAGATGCCTGCCTTTAGATTCATCTTCTTCGTCCTCTGAACTGGCCTCGAGCAGAGGCTCTGGACAGGGGAGTGCCCTCCCACACCCGAAGGCCTGGGCTGCTATAGCTCACTACTGCCCCATGGTGGTCATCTCTGTGTGTTGGCGTCCTGCGTGTGTAAAATTCCCCTTCACATTCAGGGTCCCTTCCTCCCTTGCCTTAGCCCCACCCCCAGGGACTTTTCAAGGACCCCTTGGCAGTGAAATTCAACAGAAAGGGGAACCCCCAGAAAGGTTACTGTCTTGGGACTGGTGAGCCTGAGCGGCAGCCAGTGGCCTTGCAAGCTGCCTGGACAGCTGGATTTAAGGCCTGGCTCTCTCTCTGCCACTCATGACAGCTTCCACGTACTGAACATCGCTGGGCAGCAGAGGGGACTCCCTGGTCACATAGTCTCAACAGATCCTAAGGTCTGCACTCCTCCTCACAAATGAGTGTGTAGCCCCTGACTTGTCCCTGGTTCTGGCAAGAGGCAGAGTCAGTTCCCAAACCCCACTTTGCTCACTCTAAGCTGAGCCTTGTACAGGGTCCTCACCCCATGGCAGGTAGTATGGACACAGGTGCTCAAAGACTGGTCATTCCTAGGAACTGACGACAAGGGGAGCTGGCCTTTCCGCGGGGGATTCTGGGCAGGAACAGACCCTGGGTGAGGGGCTCAGCCGGCTCCCTTGGTTGGGAATGGGGGAAGGTGACTGAGTCCCATGGGCCTGAGTCCACCTTTACGCTGCGGCTCGCTATACAGTGGAAGGGAACCTATCATGGAGGCTATAAAAGCAGGACATCCCCCAGTCATGGCCTCTTGGGCAGAGGCACCTGTGGCGTCTGGGGCCGGGGTGGGGGTGCTGGAGGGGTGTCTCCAGAGGCTACTTACTGGAAGCAGATGGCCAGGAGCTGAGCCACAAAGTACGCCCCTTCGCATACAGAGACGGCGGCTCCTGTAAAGCTACAGGTGGAGACAGGTGAGGGAGGCTGGTGCTTCTGACCCTCCCTTCACTATCCCAAGGGTTGCCTTCTCGAAACACCTGGGCCTCCCGAGCATCTATGGCCTGCAGACTAATCCGACTGTTTTGATCTAAAAGTGTCCCCCAGATCACTAGGGATGGTCCTGGGCCAGGCCACGTGGTGGAGGAGGTGAGATCTGGGGCTCAGAGGCCAGCGAGGAGGAAGTTGCAGGCAGCAAGGAGATGGGCTGCACCCTGCCACCCTGCGTGGACACTGACAGGCACGTCCTTCTATCTACTGGTCACAGGCCCAACACCCACTGCCTGGTATTCCAGCCTTAAAGCTGGACCTGTTCCTTGCTCTTCCTTTTTTCTCTTTTTCCATCATTCAAATAGTCCCTAGGAGTGCTGATTTTATCCCTTAATTTCCTTTGGAACCATGGCTATTCTCTCTGGCCTTTTGGCATCGCCTGGGTTCAGCCCTGCCGCCAGACCACTGCACCACTCCCCTGGGTCTCCCTGACCCTGGCCTTGTCTCCTGCTCCTTCACTTCGTCACACCTGACTGCCAAGGGCTCCTCTGACCCTGGAATTCCATCATGCTCCTCCTGACCCAGGATGCTTCCAGTGTGGTCCAGGAACTCTCTAGTTAGAATTTTGTGAGGAATATGTAAAATAGGTTCCTGAGTTTGCATATCAGAACCTTTGGAAATGGGACTTATAGGTATGTTTGTGGAGAGTGTCCATGGCCGATACCGTGAAATTTCTCAGCATGAGTTTTAAAGCCATTCAGAAACCTTCAGATTTCTCTCCCTACATAATAAGCTATCAGGTGCCACAGGGCCTTTGCACAAGCCACTCAACTTTGAAAGGCCTCCCTCTGCCCTCTCGAGCCTGTCTGTGACCTGTTGCTTCTCCACGATATGACCGGGGCTACCCACCTGTGCATTCTCTCTGTGTATCCCAGGTCCCGCCTGAGTTGGGCTTACTGTTCAGTGCTCCATAAATGTACATGGCAGTGAATGAGTGAGAGTAGCTGCTACTGTATGGGAAGGTGGCTCAGAGCCACGATGTTGCCATTGCTACTAATCAGCTGTGTGACCACAGGTACAAAGCTAGGCCATTCCATGCCTCAGTTGCCTCATCTGTAAATTGAGGGTAGTTATAGTGCTTCAGTAGTAAAATTATTATAAGAATTAAGTGAGTTGATATTTATCAAGCCTTTAGGAGCAGAATTGGCACACAGATTATATAAATCCTAGTTACCATCTCTCTCTCTCCCTCTTTGGGACCATTTAAGACTTGATCCCAACTTTCTCTGACTCTTTCTCTATGCCCCCCAGAGTCTGCCTAACTCTTATTGCTCAGTTTTATAATAATAATAACTGACATTTATATACTGATCGCTATGGGCCAAGCACCGTTGTAAAGGCTTTACAAATATGAACTCATTTAGTTTTTGCAGAAATTTTCTTATAAGTACTATAATTACCCTCAGTTTACAGATGAGAAAACTGAGGCACAGAGAGGTTAAACTTCTTGCCTATGGTCACACAGCTGATTAGCAGCAGAGGTAAGATTAGGACCCAGCATTTAGAGTATAGAACCTGTGTGTCTAAGATACACACAGAAGCACATGCTTTGTACAATAATCAGCATTGCCTTTTTCTATACCCAGGGACAGAAGGAAAAATTAAACCTTGGGGAATAAAGTGACCCATTTAGACTTCCCATCTGGTGCTAGTGAACGACTGGTAGGGTCAGATGGGGCAGGCCATGGATGCTGGTCCTGCCATGGTCAGAGAGAAGGACATAGGCATAAAACATAAATTAGTTCAAAGTGAGGCTGGACCGGACCACCCAGTGACCAGATGGGCAAAGCAGTTTGCATTCACCTGCCATGAACTTGATCTGAAATGTAGGCCATACTAGACAGGATGAAGGTCTGCCTACTTCTGTGGCCCAGGACAGAGTCAATAGGACACAGAGGGCATTCAGAGCAAAGTGAAGTCACTTCCAGCCAGTGGGGCTCCAAGCTCTGGGAAGCTTCCCAGGGGGGAATGCTAGGAAGGAACATTCAGCTTCGAGAATGTTAAATGGGGTGGGAGGTGCTTGAGTGCTCAATGGGATGGGCAAGGTGTGGAGGTGAGGTGCTGCAGGTGTGTTTGTGCAAGAGTGAGAAGCCCCCAGGTGTAAATGATGGTGAGAAATAAGGCAGTGACTAGATGGCCCGGTGTGGAGTGGAGGTGGTGGGAGCTGCCGGACGTTGTTGGAGAGCTCTGTGTGTCTACGTTGGAAATGGGCTAGGAGGGAGCACCAAGGCTGGGAGCCACCAAGCATAGAAAAGAACCTGCCTGAGGCAAGCAGAAAGAGGAAGGGTGGGATGGACAGGTAGACACAGGCCAGCCGCTGTGACGAGGGTGGAGGTGGAGGCTGAGGAGGGAGAGCAGAGGAATAGCCCTGGGACAGACCTGGACCAATCATTACCAATTGTTACCCACAACTTCTCAGCTCAGTAAGCCTGCCAGCACCTGGGGGGATGAAACACACGGGCTTCTTGTATAATCAGGAAGATACGACTGGTAGCCCCTCAGGATGGGGCTGCAGGGACGCTGTGTCTTTCCTCATCCCTCATCCCATTGCTAAGTGATCTCTTTCCCTCCAGAAGGTGTTTGCAGAGTCAGGTAGTGGTGAAGGAAGGACAGTGGCTGGGGAATGAAAGGGGCTTGGGCGCGAATTTGAGATCTGCTGCTCCAGTGATGTGGACCGACAGCGGCCTCCCTGTCAGCTGTCTGTAATTTCCTCATCTGTAAACTAGGCCAATGTGCACTTCTCTCATGGTGGTGTGAGTTAAATAACAAAGTGTAAATAAGACATTTAACTGTGCTTGGCATGTATAGAAGCTTAAGTATGTATTCCCTTGACCCGATTCCCCTCTTTCTAAAACAAAAGCTCAGTTGATGTTTGCCAAGTAAGGAGATGATTGAAGAGATGCATGGATGGATGGGTGGATGCATGATTGGATAGGTGGGTGAATGGATGGGTGGGGGAATGGATGGGTGGGGGAATGGATGGATGGGTGGGTAGGTGAATGAGTGTTTGAGTTAATGGATAGAAGGATGGATGAATGGATATGTGTGTATGTGTATGTGTGAATTAGTGAGTGGTTGAGTTAATGGATGGGTGGGTGGGTGGATTGGTAAATGGATAGATAGATGATTGGATGGGTGGCTGTATGTATGGATGGATTTAAGGATAATTGGTTGGTTTATGGGATGCTCTGCCCAAATCAGGAGCTATCCTAGAAGCCTCTTTGATGCTTTCCACCTCTGGGATAGAATGGAATAATTGGGAGGGGGCTGCTGTGGGTAGACCAAGTATACAGGTGGAGGGTGAGCTGGAGCAGAACTTACAGGAAGGCGGGGGCCCATGCACACATACTCACAGCAGATAGAAAGCCAGGCTTTTGAATTGCCCCTGGAGGAAGGTCTCAGTTCCCACGCCGATCAACACTAAAGGCCAAGAGGAGATGGCACAGTGGGCCTGGTGCTGCACACCATAGCGTTGCCCTGCTGAGGGCTCCTGGGCTACAGAGTGAGACTTCTCCCTGAGGGCTCAGAAGCGGGGTGGATTCTTCTTATGCCATAGGCAGCTGTGGCTGGGAAGGTGCAAGAGATCTGGGAACCTCTTGGATTCGTCCCTGAAACCCCAGGCAGAGCCCCAGAGGTCTTCTGATCCCCCCTCCCCAGAGCACAGGTGCTGCCTCTTCTGCCGCTTGGTCATGCATCCACCATTAGTGCCCCCAGGGGCTGCCCACACTAACATGTCACTCGCCCCTCAGTCCCATGTCTGTGATCCTCCCCATGTGGTGGCCCATGCCACTGTGTGCTGTGTGTCTGGCTGCAGTGCTCGGCCACAGGGAGCCCTGCCCCAGCCGGTCCCCTCGCCCAGGCCGTGGCTTCTGCTCCCCTTGCTGCTGCATCTGGCGCTCCAGGCTCACTGCTTTGGACCAAGTGCGGATCAAACCCCTGGGGTTTCACTCCAGCCAGAGATGCTGCTCCTCCTGGGCTCCCCTCCTGCCCTTTCTTGGCAGTTGGTATTGACATTCCATTTGCTCAGGGAGAATTTAGTCTCAGACTTGCCTCTCCAGACTCTCTGGCTCTAGGTGTTTTCCTCCCAGGGATTCCCTCCCCCAGCACAGCTGGGACCCTCTCCAGTAGGGGTGGACACAGCCCATGGGCAGTGCCTCAGCCCACTGATTGCCTCTTTCTTCCCTTGACTGGTCACACCCCTGGGCACCTGGCATTTCTCTCTCTGGGCTCTGATGACACAGCCTGCTGTGTGCTGGAGTGTGGCTTCACCCTGACTCCCTCCCAGACAGCCCAAGAACATGAGCTGGGCTGCCGGCCTTGGCAGCCTTTGTGTGGTCATGGCTTTGTTGCTGCCGCTCAAGGGGACTGCTTCCCTGGGTGCTCCAAGCCAAAGGGAACCTTTGTCCATTGCTGAAATGCTGCCTCAGTGAAGCCACCGTATCCCTCCTTATTCCAGGAGATGGTGGTGAAAATACTTGAGGAGAAGGGAGCAGCGTGCTCTGATCTAGGCAGGGAGGGAGGTGGTTCTGTTTCCTGAGAGGAGCAGGGAGGCTCGGGTGCTCTGGTGTGCTGGTTTGCCTTGGGTGATGGCTGGCCATGGTGGTGGGCCACCCCCCTGTGCAGAGTCAGCCCACATGGAGTCCAGCCTTGCAGGACACTGTAGAGCTCACACGCGATTCTCACACATACAGCCTGCTCCTCATAGCAGCCTCATGGCACAGGGCGTCCTGTTCTCTCCACTTTACAGAGAAGGAGAATGAGGCTCAGTGACTTTGTGTAGCTCACGCACGACCTTGTGTAGGACACAAGCTAAAAGTGAGGACCCAGAGACCAGGCTGAGACTCTGGCTCCTGGAAGTACACAGTTTCCTGGCTCCCACTGTCTGTCATTGTGGGTGTGTGGATGTGTGTACGTGTGTGTGAGTGGGCATGTGAGTGTGCCTATGTGCAAGTGTGGGAGTTTATGAGTGTGATTGTGAATTATATGACTGCATGTGTGTGTGTGTGTGTATGTGTGTATGTATCGCTGGCAAATGGGCATTTATTTCATTTTCACTACGTATTCTGTTCTATTCTCAGCACTTCAGATTTATTAACTTCTTTAATCATTGCAACAATATCAAGTTAAGGTACTATTGTTACTTCCATTTTTACATTAGAGGAAACTGAGGCACAGAGCATATAAGTCCAACCAACCAAGCAACAAACCATGGATGCCTTGCTCAGATCTCACACTCTCCAGTTAATAGCTAAGCTTCGATTTCACCAATATGCCCCCTGCAGGTAAATGTTATGAGGACTCAGTGAGCTAATTGATGGCGAGCACATCACGGGTGCTCAATGAATCCCTCATTAATTTTTGGTTACAAGGGTCCAGTCCGCCTGTGGGAGGAAGTCTTCCTACCCAGCCTGGGGAGGGATCTTGGGCTCAGGGCTGATGCTTAGGGCTGTGCACGTCCGGGGATGGTGGGGCTCCTTCACTGGGTAGTCGGGGCGGTTCTGTGTGGGCTTGTGTTAGATGACCAGCAGATGGCAGGGAAGAGTTTTGGGAACTGAACTCCTTCGCCTGATTCACAGCTATTTGGGATATGATGAGCTATTCTGTTTTGTATATTTTAGACTGAGATGAGGGGTCAGCAGTCAGGGGGTCACTGAACGAGCCCTGCAGAGGCAGTGTTGGTTTGCAGTAGAAAATCAAGGTAACAACAATAGGGAAACAAGAGGTGAGTTGGAATCCCAGTTCTGTGTGTTATTTCCTGAGTAAACTGGAGAGCACTTAACCCATCCGAGTTGGGTTTTCTCGTCTGTGGAATGGGCAGAATAAGTTATATCTCAGAGTCATTGCTCTGATTAGAGATAATAACAAGTCTGGAACACACAGCTTTTTCCCCGATAGATGTCAGGTAGCCGATGCAAAGGGTGGCTCCTCAGGCCCTCCAACCACTACCCCTGACCTCTGCCCTGCCAGCTTTCCCAGCTTTCAGTCAGCCACTGTGCACAAGGGGAGTGGCGTCACTCTCCACAAAGCTTGGTCCCAACCCCAGCTGAGCAGATTCTGCACGCCTGGGGACGGAGGATGCCCTTTGGATGGAGGAGGAGAGTGTAGGGAGTGAGAAGTACACATCCTCAGCCCAGGTGCAGCTTCAGCGGATCCAGTGGGGTTCCTATGGGAGGATATAAGGCTCTTTGACACCTGGGCCAAGGGGCCACCTCCATTTTTTTTTTTTTTTGACACAGAGCTTCAAGCTGTTGCCCTGGGTAGAGTGCCGTGGCATCACAGCTCACAGCAACCTCCAACCCATGGGCTTAGGCAATTCCCTTGCCTCAGCCTCCTGAGTAGCTGGGACTACAGGTGCTTGCCACAACGCCCAGCCATTTTTTTTTTTTTTTGTTGCACCTGTTGCTTTTTAACAAGGTACCACCACATGCCATGCACCATTGTAGGCCCTCTGCCTGCAATTTAATCTGCATATGTCCTGAGGGGGGAACTGTCAACCTTATAACTCATGGGAATGTGCAAACAAGTCTCCTGGGGACAAAGGATCTTGCTGGTGGTACCTGAGCAGTAAAGGGCCATGAGAAGCTAGGATGTGAGTTCAATTCCCTGTAGTTCTGAGGCCCCAGGAAGGGGTTGGGAGAGGACTGGTGTGAGAATGATTCATGTGGGAAGACATTTCCTTAGGCCCTTAATGGGCACAGAAGTGGCTGTGTGGAGAGATGTTGTCCCTGTTATTGGCAGTGGACCCCTGTGCCCCCTGTCCAACCAGCTGTGCATGGAGTTTTGTAATATCTATGTCAGCCCAAGGCTGGAAGCCACCTCTTCACTGCTTCAAGCTGTGGGTTAGTGTGGAGACAGTCCACCTGCCCTCTCCTTAGGTACCTGGCAAGGAGCCCTCATTCTGGGCAGAGCATTCTTTTGACAGTCAGGAGCAGCCATGGCTGGACTCTCCCCTGCCAGGGCAGTTCATTCCAGTATTCTCCTGCAGTCACAGACCCTCATTCCCAGTGTGTCCTCTGTGCCAGGCCTAAGGAAGGCACATGATTGCAAAGTAAATACCTGCTGAAGCCTGGGAAGTCTGTCCCCACAAATGGAGAGACATTGAGGGTGGAAACAGACCCAGTGCTCTGGGAACAGGACAAGGGTGTCTCTACTCTGCACGGGAACCAAGGAAGGATCCAAGGAGGAGGAAGGTGGGGTGAAGCTGGGGAGATGGTACAGTCTGGAATTGTGCCTCCAGGCACAAGAAAGGGGGAAAACCTTGACTCTGGTGCTTCTCTTGTAGCTTCCAGGGCTGGGCAAGGTCACAGAAACAGATGAACTCAGGAAACAGTCAGAGCCAAAGCACCAGATGAGCCACATCAGCCACGCCAGCGAGACCAGTCATACGACCTGAGCCTATATTCTGACTCTTCAGGAGTGAGCATTCCTCCAAGACCACGTGGATCTCTGGCCTTCTCGCTCAGTTCTGAGCTTGGTTGTCAGGAAGCTAACACCCAGGCTCCTAGGTCCTGTCTCACCTGTCTCCAGGCCCAGGGTCTGCACAGCCCTAGAGGTGCAGGCTCCTAGGAGTGTGGGTGGGACCTGGGGTGGGCAAGGGGGCTCACCTTAAAATAAAGAGGTGTTTAACGTAAAATTAGGGAGATGCTCAATGTCAAATCAATGGGGCCCTCATTATAAAATTAAGGTGATGGTCACTCAGAGTTTGAGGTGGCACTCAGTTCCAGAGCCTTGCAGGGGCTCTTTCCTGGCCCTGAGAGTGAGTAGCTGTGGTCCTGGCACCCCAGACACTTAGGTGGCCCAGGGTTTGAGGACTTGTAGCTACTTATGGAATTTGGCCTGCCCGCTGGCCTTCTGCCTTCTCACGGGGCAGCCTGGCTGGTCTGTCTGAAACTCTGGCTTCGCAGGGCTCTAGTCAAGCCTGAAACTGGCCGTAAGCATCTGCTGATCATTCTAGGAAGTGACCCTGGGGTGGGCCCCCCGACAGAGGAGCTGACCTTCTATAGTGAAGACAAACGATGGGATGTTGCCTGCTGCCCCGCAATTAGAGCCCCATGACCACAAAGGATTGCCCCCAGAACTGCCTCCTTCCTGCCATGCTGTCCCTCCCCTGCAGACAGAGGTGTGGGGTGCTGCCCAGCACTCTGCATGGTGTCGTCAGACCATTGAGTCCTTCTGTCCCTTTTTCTCACCTCCACTTCAGTCTCCCCAGTCACCTTCGGCCTTGCCCAACAGAAGCACCTCATGCTCACCCTCCCACTCAGTACAGCCCCCCCCACACCTCTGTCTCCCTCCCTGCCTTGCCTGGACGGAGCCATTCACGGGCAAGCCTGTCCTCTCTCAGCCTGGGGTCTCCTCCCTTCCAGTCTCTGTCCCTTCTATCTGAACTGAGTCCAACCTCAATACAAGCACTTTCTTCTTCCAGAGGCCGAGGCTCGCTTCTGAATTGCCTTCCTGAGCAGTTCGTTCTAGTTAAGGCTTAGCAAGGATCTTGGGCCAAGAGGCCGTGGGCAAGGCAACACTGTTTGAGTCCTGGAACTCTGCTCTCCCAGGGAGGTGGATGAAAGCTAGGGCAGAAAGAACAGGAGGTTTGCAACAGAAAAGCTGAGTCCCGGGTCCTCAGGAAAGCCATAAACTCTGGTCTGCATCATCTTCTGGAAAACAAGGATAATAAAAGCGTGCATAACGGTGGTGTTCAGCCTGTTCGGTCTTAGTAAATGATTGAGTGTTGTGCAAACGTAGCCGATGGCTAGTAGACCTGTTATAAGAGGCAGACTGTTCCCATCAGTATTCTCAAGGGGAAGGAGAGGGTTTATTCTCCTCCTCTGCTTCCATTAACACACATTTTTATTATGGTTAAAGAGCTCTTCCATTTGCACTGACGCTGTTCATTGATTTTCCTGTCTCGGTCACTTCTCAAGGTCTAGTTGTGATGCAGGTGACCCATCCTCCCATCTGTCTGAACATCTCTTGTGTGACACCCTCTGTAACCCTGCTAGGGACCCAAAGAGGCTCAGGCCAACGTGTTCCTGAGCCTGGGGCTGTTTACGGTGCTGCCTGACCAGGGGATACCCTCTGGCCTCAGGCTGGCCTCACGGTTGACTGTTGCTTGTCCATTCTGGCCGCAGGGGTTGAGTTTGAGTTTGCTGAAGGCAGCCTCCCAAAGCACTGTGTGGTATTTGTTGCTTCTCTTCATGTTTTTTGCCCACTGGTTTCAGGATCTCCAAGAACATCTCACGTATCTCAGGTAAAGACGCTGTGAGCTGATGTCAATGCCCGGGGATGGCTCAGAAGTGGTCACAGCTGCTTGCAGAGGTGAAGAGCTAGATTTGTACCATTTCTGAAAACATGGAAATGTTGTAACTAGCTGATACAAATTCACTGCGACAACAAGGTAGTGGCCACAATCCTCCTAACTCAGAAGTTGTGGCAGGTACTACTAAGCAGGGCAGGAGTTTTACCTGCTTGTTGAGATCAGTTCAGCTATGAGATCAATTCACATATGAGCCAGGGTTCAGCGATAGTGTTAGAAAAGACATCATGGTAGAAATGTCTGGACATTCAGTCGGAAGAGACTTCAGAGTGTGGTGTGGCACTCACCGCCTTCTAATGCTCTCACAAGCTTGTTTGGGGAAAATTACTCAAACGTAAAAGAGTCCACCCATCTCTACTAGGTTTTGTAACACGAGCCGTACACTAAAGCAGAACAGCCAAGAGGTCTTACTTATTTATTTTTTGACCTGTAGAAGTCTCTGTGGTAGATTGCAACGACGCCCCCAAACCTTCTCTCTCCGTGGTATCCTGTCCTTTTATTATGTGACTCCGCAGTCCCTTGACTTAGGGAAACGTCTGTTTCTCACCTCCTGAATCTGGGCTCAGCAATGCGGCTGGACTCAAGCTTAGCCATGAACTGGACTCAGAAACTGGTCTGCCCTTTGGTGCCTCTGCCTCCTCCATGAGCATATGCCTGGGCAGGAGAGACACAGAGGCAGAGTCTCCCTTACCATCCCAGCCAAGGCCAGCCTAGCCAAGCCAACAGCCATCAGCTCCCCACTTGGAGGAACACACCCAGAAAATGCTGGTGGAACTGCCTAGCCTATTCACCAGCAATAAGGTAAGAGCTTATTGCTGTAAGCCACTAATGTTTTGCAGTTGTTTCACAGTATTATTTTAGCACAGTTAACTGATATACCCACTTCGAGAGAGATTTGTGAGGGATAATTCACATAGAACTAACTACATATCTTGAAAGTGCAATTTGATAAGCATCGATTTCTGTCTATGTTCACGAAACCATCTCTACAATAAAGAAAGTGAACCTCTCCAGCAACCCTCAAATTTCTTTGTACCTCATCATTGTAATTTTACCTTCTCACCCTTCTGCCTACCCCTGGGTGCTAATCTGCTTTTTGTCGCTACAGATATAGTTCGTATTTTCCATCAGTTTACAGAAATGGAATAATACAGTATGTACTTAATTTTTTGGCTATTTTATCCAGCACTATTGTTTCCAGACTCACCCGTGTTATAGCGTGTAACAATGTTTCATGCCTTTCTATTGCTGGATAGTGCTACATTGTATGCAGTTTGTTTATAACTCACCTTTTGATGGGCACTTGGGTTGTTTCTAGTTTTTGGATATTACAAATGAAGCTGCAAAGTTTGTATGGACAGATGGTTTCTCTCCTAGGAGTGTATGGCAGGTGGATGTTTACCTTTTTAGGAAACTGCCAAACTGTTTCCAAAGTGATTATTCCATTTTTATAATCTCATAGTATGAGAGGGGTTTCATATTCTTGCTAATATTTCAACACATAGTATGCTGACTTCAAATTTTGACCATTTAATACGTATGCAATATTATCTCATGGTGGTTTTGATTTGCATTTCTCTAATGACTAATGATGGAAACATCTTTTCATGTGCTTATTTGTCATCATATCTCTTTTGCTGGCTTTTTATTATCCTAACATTATATTCTAAAGAGAAATTTTAAAGTTTGATGATGTCCCACTTATGCATTCTTTTATGGATTGAACTTTTTGTTAATGTGTCTAAGAAATCTTCGTCTACCCCATAACTGAGGTCTTGTCCTATTGTTTAGAAGTTTTGTAATATTAAGTTTTACATTTAGGTCTGTGATCCATTTTGAGTCTCCCCCCCTTTTTTTCTTTTTGGTATATGGTACAAAGTATCAGCAAAAGTTCATTTTTTTTTTGGTAAATAGATATCCAATTATTCTAATGTCGTTTGTTGAAAAACTATTCTTTTTATACTTAAGTGACTTTGTACTTTTGTCAAAGCTCAGTTGTTCGTACATGTCTAGGACTGTTTCTGGGCTTTATTCTCTCCCAGGATCTATTTGTTTTTTTGTGCCAATACTTCACTTTCTTGATTTCTGTAGCTTTTCAACAAGACTTAAAATCAGGTTGTGTTAATCCCTCTGATTTTGCGCTTTGTTTACAAAGTTGTCTTGGTTATGTCAGAACCTTGGCATTGCCATGTGAATTTTAGAAATAGCCAGTCAAGTTTTAGAAAAAAAGCCCTCTGGGATTTTGATCGGAATTGCATCAAAACTTTAGAGTATTTTTGGGGGAGAATTTATATCTCGACGATATTGAGTCTTTAGACCGAGGAACAAGGTCCCATTTATTTAGTTCTTCTTTACTATCAGCAATGCATTCTAGTTTCTAGTACACATGATTTCTTTTTAGCACCTTTTCTCAGATTTATCATTAAGTATTTCATATTACTGATGTTATTTGAAAAGAATTTCATTTTCTAATTGTTGCTGGTATATGGAAATACAATTGATTGCTGTCTATGGATCTTGTCTTCTGTAAACTTGCAAATCCCTTTATTAGCTCTAGTACATTTTTGGGTAGCTTCTGTCAGATTTTCTGCAGACAGTGATGTCCTCTGTGAATAAGGAGTGTTTAGTATTTCTTGCCAATCTATGTGCATTTTGTTCCTCTTTCTTGCATTCTTGCACTGATTAGAACCTTCAGTACAATGCTAGCTGGAAGTCAAGAGAGTGGATATACTTGTCTTGTTTCCAATCTTAGGAGAAAGCCATTTGGTCTTTTACTTTTAAGCAGGTGTATGCTTTCTTTTTAGATGATGTAGATGTGCTTTATAGGCTGAAGAGATTCCCTTCTGTTACTAGTTTGCTAATAGGTTTCATCATTTGTCAAAAGGTTTCTCTGTATTTATCATCTAAATAAATGATAACATGGCTTTTCTTGTTTAGTTTGTTAACATAGTGTCTTAGTTCACTTGAGCTACTCTAACAAAATATCAAAGATGGGGTGGCTTCTATATAGCATAAATTTATTTCTTACAGATTTGGAGGCTGAGAAGTCCAAGATCAAAGATCGTGCTAGTAGATTTGGTGTCTGCGGGCCCACTTCCTCATACACACCTGTCCACCCCCTGAAACCTCCCATGCCAGAAGAGTCAAGGGAACTCTCTCAGGTCTTTTTTATAAGGGCCCTAATTCCACCTATGAGGGCTCTGCTCTCATGATCTAATCGCCTCCTACCATCATCTTGGGTGTTAAGTTTTCAACGTATGAATTTGGGTTCAGTCCACAGCATATGGTCAGTTCCATCAACTGATTTTTCAAATATTAAAATGATCTTCCATTTCTGAGATAAATTTCACTTCATTATGATATATTATCCTTTTAATATATTTTTAATTATTTTGCATCTATGCTGGTGAAGGGTTATTCGTCTATAGTTTTATTTTCTTATAGTATCTTTGCCTAGTTTTGGTATCCACGTAAGTACTGATTTTATAGACTGTTGAGAAGTGTTCCCTTCTTTCAAATGTCCAGAAGAGTGTGTAGAATAGATATTATTTCTTTCTTAAATATTGATAGAATTTGCCTGTGAGACCATCCTGGGTAATACCCCACTTTTCGGTGATGACATTGTTTAGGAAGAGGACTCATTGGTGCTACTGAGAATAGTGTCTTCTACATAGACTAGGATCTTCCTTGTAAGAACCACTGGGAGAAATTTCTTCTAGGTCTTGATGTCACGGGTACCCGAGGTATTTGCTTTTTATTCTTTCTTGGTGTTCAAAGATAATATATGTGGTCCCTCTTCCACAGGGCAGCTTTCTAGAAGACAATGACCATGCCTCCCTCTGTCTTCTATCCATGCCACACAGGCCATGCTTCTTAATTGGACTTTGACTTGGCTTAAGGTAGAGTTCCTTCTCCATAGCATCAGCCACTTATGTCTGACTATGTCCCTTTCCTTCACAGCCCTTTTCAAGAGGCCGAACAGAACAGAATTGTCTCAAGGGCATACTTGAAAGAATTGTCAGATCACAAAAAATAAAACAGGGTTGCCATCTTCCTTCTGCTTGGCTCACTAGATGTGATGGAGAAATAACCCAGTTCCTGCAGGCTGACCTTAACAGCCCAAGATAGATGTGAAGGAAAATGTCACCCAGGATAACGGCTTTTACAGTCTAGCCTCTTCCTCTGTGGTCATACGCTGCTTTGCTCCTTTGCCCTGATCTTCTCTCTTTTTCCATCCCACGAGAGGAGCCAATCGCCCTACTATGTAGCACACAGTTTCTGTGCCCTGTATGTTCCTCCAAAATTAACCTGCCTGAGCCTGACTGAGAATCCACGTGCTGGGAAGTTTGCTGCTTTAATCATTGCTTCATTGAATCCTCGCAGTCCCAGAGGGCAGATACAATGGTTATCCCCATTTTGTAGATAAGGTAACTGAAATCTAAAGAGTTCAGAGGATGTGCCTAAGATCATGCACAGACCCTCTCTCCAAAACTACACTGCCCTGCCTAGAGCTTGAATGTGTATTTACTAGTTGCCTCCCTGGTCAGCCTCTGGTGCCCTGGGGCAGAGAGTCTTGCAGTCTTAATCCCTGTGTCTACACTGCAAGACTGGGAATTCAGCAAATGTTTGCCAAGTGAATGGATTCCAAGTGGAATTCCAGATTTTTAATCTAGAAGGAAGACACAGGCACAGAAAAGTAAAGAAACAAGTGCTCAAACCAATCCTATTGTCTTTCAGAGGTGGACAGAACAGAAGGAGGGAGATTTTGTTTACTCATGGAGACAATTGTATTGGAAAAGGAAAAAGCTGATATCATTCACTTGGAAGATCTGGAAACACAATGTGGTCTCGCTTAGGTAATAAGTCACTTGCAGACATGTTGGAGTGTGTGACGCTTTCTCAAATGGCCGGAGGTTGTCACGGGGATATACATTTAAGAGGGTGGAAATTAGCATGGAGGGCCCAAGATGGTTGTGCCAGAAACATTAATTCTCTTGAAAGGTTTGAGCAGGGCTAAGGTCGAACTATACATTTGCTGTATCCTTTAAACAGTGATGATAACACCAGGGTTTTAAATGCTTCTTCTGTCCTACTGTATATTGTTAAGTTCTCCCTTTTGAACAGTATGAGGTAAGGACTGAGGCTGCTGGGAATGTGGCTGTGTCCCTCATGCAGAGAAGCAGGTTAATGGGTCAAAAACCTGGAACAAGACAAAGCTCCTGAATGATCCTAGGTTGACCCCAAGCACTTGACTTGTGAGAAAACAGCACACCAGACCAGGCAGATTTGCCGGAAAGTGGCTTAGTCTCCATCCCCCATGTCCTTGTGGGCTCTGCTGAGCCCTTCCTTTTGGAACACCCCTGCTGTGTGCTACAGACCCACCAATGCTTAATCCCATTTTACAAATGAAGAAACTGGGGCTCAGCGTGCTCAGGTAGCCTGGCAGAGGCCACAGAACCAGCAGACAGAGGCCTGTCTGAGCATGAAAAAAGGGACCATGAGGGAAGCTGCCAGTCCCCTCCCTGCACTTACAGGTGCCAGGTCCTACTGTGATAGTTCCCTCTGGAAATGTTTGCAGATTTGTCTGTCTCTGGAGAGTGTCCTGGAGTGGCTTTGGCTAGAGAGTGTCATGGTGGTGCCAATTAAAGCATGCGTGGCAATCATGCCGGGACAGAATAGGCAGCTAGGTTGAGTATCAGTGTCCTTGACTATGTGCTCCTGTGGCTGTGTCTGTCCTCGCCAGGACCCCACCTGCCTGAGTTTGTGCATAGTCAGGGCTAACGAGGGCAGGGGCACCAGGGTGCATGCTGGGCAGCTCTGATCAGGCCTCTGGGAGCCTCTGGATCTTGGGATTGTCAAGATAAGGAGGGAGAGACATGCCCTCTAACTTGATGTAGGTGGAGGGCACAGTGATCAGTGGTGGGGTCTCAGGAGTAGACTGTCATCAAATGGAAACTCGCCTCCCTGCTTCCCTGGCTGTGAGCCCTTGAGTGAGTTGCTTCATCCCATCCGCCTTGGTTTCTCTCTCTGTGTAATGGGTATAAGGCTGAGCTTGATGATGTTTCAGAAGATAGGTGAGAGAAGTGAAATACTGCATTTAAAACATGTAGCACAGAGCTTGGCTACACAGTGAACACTCAAATGATAATGCCTATCATTGGTGATCACTACCCGGGCAGAGGCTGGAAAAGTGAAATGAAGCCTTTGCCTGTTGGCATTGAGAAGCCTCAAGCTTAGCTTGTGTGCTCTGAGGAACCTTGGGAGCCTCGCCCAAGTCCCTGGGGACATTGGGGAAGCCCCTGCACACCTGTATGCAAGGACACGGCTGGAGGAGGAGCTTTCAGGGCCTGAGAGAGTCACTGGCTCCTGTGCAGGGGGCTCTTCCCATTCTCCTCCTGGCTGTCTGCCGGGCTGAGGAGTGGTGAGGAGGTTATCAGAGAGTTCTCGGAGGAAGAAGGGTGAGAGGGCAGCTGAAGTGCAAAGGGAGGCCAACCCTGCCTTCCCTTTCTCATTTTATGGAAGAGGAGTGCCCTGGACCCCTGTGCTCCCATCTCACTTAAAACCCTCTTCCCAAGTCCCCTTTCAATGAGTGGTCCGCAGCCTGCCTGGGCCTGTGTCTCTCACTCAGTGTGTCTTTCGGTGGACACAGGAGAACCTGCTTGAGGAATGGACTGGCAGGTATTCTGGCAACTGCACAGGTCTGTGCACGGTTTTCCGGTTGTATCTGCTTCTGCGGGTGGCACCTGATGCCACATCTCAGCAACTGAGCCCCGTAGAGGGCACATATGTGCGTGCAGAGACACGAACACAGGCGCAGACACACGTGCAGCCTGATGCATTCCCAGGCTGGGAGAGGATGCAGGTGAGCCTAGTGTGGGACAATGGTGGGAGTGGTCTGTGATGACCGGGAAATACACTACTGCACAAAGGGACAGAATTTTCTAATTTTAGAAACACTTGGGCTGGGTGCAGTTTGCCCATGGCCTGTTTGCCCTATTTGACAGTGACAATGAGCTGTCTGTGCTCTGAGCCCCATGGTGTGGGACTGGATGTTAGGGTGGGGCAGCAATGGCAGACAGGGCGGCTTGACATCCTAAGGAGGCTTATCCAAATGGCCTGGGAGAGGAGGAGGAGGCAGCTCAGTGCAGGGCCTCTGCCCTCCTGGTGGTGGCACCTGGACCTGGTGCCCTCAGCATTTCCCACAGCTCCTCATCCACCCACTGATCCCGTCTGCAGGGGTCCAGGGAGAAGGCTCGTAGGCACTGCCTGGTACCTGCACACTCTGGGTACCCTTGGGTCAGAGGCCTTCCTACCTTCTGGAAAACCCGCATGTCCCACCTGCAGTGGGATAAGGGGTCCCCTTGCCAGGGTTTCTGCAAAGCGAGGGCCTCTGCTTTGAGTCTTATTTCCTCCCCAGCAGCAGTGCCCCTGTAAATGAAGCCTGAATTTCTCAACAGAGGATTTTAACAAAAAAGAAGCTTAAGAGAATAAGGAATGTGTAAATCTTACATGCTGGAAATAGGCCAGGAGTTCAGTGATGATGGGAGAAATTCAAGGGTTGCCCAAGAGCGTCAAAGCCCCTCTCTGTTGCTTCCCACCCATGCTCAGCACTCTAGAAAGCCCCAGAAGGATCATTTGGAAGTCTTGCCATTAGAAGGCAACTCATGGCCTATTTTTAGCTTGGATTTTATGTGAAAACCAAGAGGCTGGTCCCTCCCATGCATTAACAGCAGCTCCTTGCACAGAGATAAGGATGTGGTTAAGAGGAGCATTATGAATGCGCGTGTGTGCGTGTGTGCATGTGTGTGTGTGTGTGTGTGTGTGTGTGTGTGTGCTGGGAGCAGAGCTACAGACCTTTCTGCTGGTTGAATCAGACTCTTAAACTATCTTTAGCTAATCCATTAGAAGGATAGAGAAAACATCTTAAAACAGCTTCTCAATAGGAGGCAGGCCTCCGGTCTGGGTGGAGCGTGGCTGGGGAAACAGACACTGGGATTTCCGGCATTTTACGTACTTGGAAACCAAGACCTACAAAGAGCAAGGTGGCCTTGTCAGTAGTGGTAGACAAGGACTCTAAGCCCAGACCCGGAAACCTATTTAGGATGTACTTCCTCTTCCCAGGATGGTCTGTTGGGGATCTTGGCAGCCACTTCCTTATGCATAGCTGAGAGAGAGGCTGGGCTGACTCCTACACCAACTCATCCACTCAGGGCTCTGCAGAGCAGTTCTGGACCCCTTCCTCATGTCCACTGGGCAGGGTTTCCTACCGTGGAAGGCAGGGAGGGCTTTGATCAGAGCCCCAGCCTTTCTGAAAATTGAGGGACCAGGTTTCCATACTGGCCTTCAATTTGACTTGCAGTGTGACCTTGGGCAAGGTCACCGTCCCTGTTTGAGCTCAGGTGCTTCATCATGTAACAGGAGGGGCGGGATTAGACCACCCAGCAGGCTTCCAGGCTCTAACTCATGGCCTAGATGTTGAAAGACCCTACTGACCAACATGTGGTGAACCCACATGCTTCCCCAAATGGTCCCCTGCCCCACTGAGCTCTGGAGTATGTCATGGGGGCTTCTGCCCAAGGTTTTCATCCTCAGTTTCACTTAGCTAAGTTAGTCTCAATTCCTGACATCCTTGATCTGTAATACCTGGCCAACAGGCCCACCATCCTACAGATCAGAGAGTATAGTCCTAGGGTCAGGTGGTTCCCCCAAGGTCACACATGGGGCGAGGGACAGGATGGCTGGGGCTGGAGTCAGCACGACTTGAGTCTTTCCTATTCAGCAAGAATCACAAGTAGGCTTTTCCCCAGTGACTGGGAAGGGTGTGGATAGGGAGTGCGTATCTCTTCTTTGTCACCTAGACATGAGGGGGCCCAGGGCTCAGGGCTCAGAGCCTGAGCTCACTTCTTGACACAGAACTGGCCCTGTGGAGGACCCAGGTCTGCCCATGGGAGTGGGCAGGCAGGGCTCAGGATTGTGGCATTCGCCTCTGATCTAACTGTCTTCCCGGCCAGTTGGAAAGACCTGTGACCAGTGAGATGAGAGAGACGAGTCAGCAAAGGGAACTATCTCTTCCCCCGAGCCCACAGTGCAGTCCTGCAGTCAGGTGACAGGCAGGGCCTGGGTTCCTCCAGTTTTCTGTTAATGAGGCCCAGGATGGCTTGGAGGGGAGCCTGCCACCTCCATGTACAGCCTAGCTCAGCCTGTCCCCAGGGCAGAGCTGGCTGGCGACTGGGAATTCTCACTCCCTGGGATAGAACTGTGGTTTGAGTAAAGCGGCTCAGTTGCCCGTTTTCATAACTGCAGTATAAGGGGGGACCTGAGTACCACATTTGCCTTCACCTCAACCCCATGTCCCCCTCACAACTGCCCTCCGAGGAGGTGAGGCGGAGCCCCTTGACTCATTTCATAGATGTGAACCCAGGGACTTCTGAAAGTCCTGGGAGATCGTGCACCAGGCCCCTGGCTCCTGGCCTGAAGCTCACCCCATTACACCTGCTGCTGCTCTGCAGAGCAGTTTTTCTTGGGAAAAAATTGAAGCACAGAGGTCTCCACCTGTGCCTGCTGTCTCCCGGCCACCTCCCTCCACTTGGGCAGCTCTGTCTGCTGTGCCACTGTGCAGGGAGTGGCAGCAGGAGGTGAGTCTTACCTGCAGCAGTGGTGATGCCCAGCAGCCGGCAGGTGTATTCCAGCCCAGTCCAGAACCCCTGGAGCTTCATGGTGATGGGGCTGAAGGCAGAGTCCCAGCAGGGCAGCTGGCAGAGGCTCTGGCCCTGGGATGCTCCGGGACAACCGTGCGCAGGCAGGAGGCTGTGGGTGCCAGCTTGGGGCCCCCCCGCCTGGGGCCCTGCCTTCCCAAACCAGTCCTGGCCACTGCAGCCCGGCCGAGGTGTGAACAGGGCTCACCTTCCCGGCTCCTCAGCCGGTGCCCTTGCCAGGCACTCGGCTTAATCATTACCTAGGAAGAATGACCCTGCTACTCTGCAGCTCCAGCCTGGCCTGGCGCAGCCGCCTGAGATCAGTGGTGAGGGCTGGGCTGGAGGCGGCCTGGAGCTGGCAATTAACTGTTTCTCTCTGGGAGGAGGGAGCCGGGGAGCCAGTCCAGGCCTTTCCTGACCAGGCAGTGCCTAGAAAGTCACCCCTAGACCTCACGCCCCAGGAAGGGGTCTGGGGTATTCGTCTCAAGATGGGCCAGTGCACCTGGAGCTCTGAACCTTGTCGGTGCGGCAAAGAGGGATGTGTCTTTAAGCCTCCAGTAGAAACAACTTGTCAAATGAGTTCCAAGCTTCATTCTTCTGCCTATAGGTGGATTAGAAAGCTTTTCAAGCCTGGGGCAGGTTTGGACTCTGCCCAGACATTCTTAGCTCAGGCCATGCCACCCAGAGGCCTGCCTTTATCCTTGACAGGAATCTCTGACATGGGATGGGGAAATTACTTCGATTCTTTGGGAGGGAAATTGCTATGTCAATAATTAACTGGGTGACCTTGGGGAAACCCAAAGTTATCTGTGAGTCTTAGTGAATTTTGAAGAAAATAAATGGGAGGTTTTGGCTGGATCGGTAGTTCTCAAAAAGTATGAGTGTCCTCGGAGCTGTGCCAAAGAACCCAGCTGCCAAAATTGGACAATGGTGGGCTTTCAGTGTTTCTTAACTTTCTAATTGACATACTGGACTGAATGATACCAAGATTTTGTTTTCCTCCTGGGTGTTTTTCTGAAATATTTTACTCCTTTGCTCATGTAGGATAGACCAAAAAACATCCAAATAAATAAGGCAAAAACTAAAACCAAACCAATCCTTGACTTATGACAGGGTCACATTCTGATAAACCCCATTGTAAACTGAAAATACTGTAAGTTAAAAATGCATTTAATACAACTAACTGGTCAGACACCCTCGCTTAGCCCAGCCTACCTTAGCCATGCCTAGAACACTTAGCCTATATCTGGGCAAAATCATGAAACGAAAAGCCCTTTTTATAATCAGGGAAAGATCAAATTTCAAGATTTGAAGTATGGTTTCTACTGAACGTGTATTGCTTTTGCACCATCATAAAATCAAAGCTCTTTTAGTTGAACACAGTATGTAAGTCGAGGACCATGTGCAGTAATGGAAAACTCAGGAATTGTTGGTTTTGCTTTTTCCTTATTGATGGTGATGCTCCCTCATGTAATGAGCAGGTTTGTTTTGCTATTAAAATTATTTCAATTTGATTAACTAACTTGATCAGGAATTATGGCTTTCCATAAAGACTGCCATATTTTTTGGTGGGGTATTTTTTACCCTTAAATGAATTTAAAAACCTCTCTGCTCATCCTCAAGATTGAGTTCAGAAATGTACGATGTACATATTTTTTGCTTGGGTTAGCAGACTGTGTTTATGCGCAAACTATCAATTCCAAGCTTGTCAAAGTTTGATGTGTCCTGACACCACACACAATGCTCCCCAGACGGTGGTATTTAGATCGCTGCAGCACGAGGTACATGGCACAGAGTGAGCCACAGGGGGGGGGGGGTGGGTGCCAGCAGCCCCCAGCGGCTCCGTCTCTTCTAGGAACAGTCTCTCTCTGCGCAGGTTGGGATGCTCTGGCTGGCCACACAGCAGTAACTTGCTTTACCCCGGCCAGCGGCAGCTGATACTGTCTTATGTCTGACACCTGTATGTTCTGAAGATATGGACTCCTCTGCTGGGTTGGTGGGGTCTGCTCAGTCCAGGGGTCATGGCTATGGCTTTAACCTTCCCAGAGACTGTTTTGGAAGGAGAGTGTGACCCAATCCTGGTCAAACAGCTCAGAAGGGGTGTGTGCTGGTGAGCGTCTTGGAGAGTGCTGGTCCCTTTTAACAAGGGGTGAGAGGATGGGCTTCATTCCCTCCTCTTGGGTCCACCTGGCCACGATGGTCAACTACCTTATGATGAGGAGGGTCCATCAAGGGGCATGACCAGCTCGTGGTCCATGAGGTGAGCAGCAGCGGGCACCAGAGGATGTTCTGGACCTGCTAAACTTACTGTTCCTAAGTGTGGGAGGGGCTGAGGTAGGTTTCTGATTGTAGCTTGACTGAGGATGGCTTGTGTCTGCTGAGCTCTCTGCACAGCCTTTTCCACAGGGGGATTTTTCTGTGCCTGGGGTTCAGGCTGGAGGAGACTGGTGGGGCTGAGGGTTAGGGTTTTACCAGGGGTGCCCTGCCAAGAGGCACTGAACAGGGGGCTGGTGGAAGGAGAGTAGGGCCTGTTACAAAAGCAAAATGTGGAGGCAGTAGAGAGGATCCTCCTGAAGAAACTGCAGAGAGGCCTCTGGCAGAGCTGAGGCCTCTTCTACGCCATTAAGCCCAATTTTGGAGCCCCCCTGAGCAGGCTGCCAGGGCAGACAAGCTCCTCAGCCCTCTCAGAGTTCAGAGAAAAGGGAGCCAGGAATCCTGAAATAAAACCTGGAGGAGAAGGTGGTGAGGCCCCAGAAACCCAGTCCTGACCCTGCAGTCACTAACGGGCCCTGGGGAAAGAGAGAGGGCTGTTTCCTGGAGAGACTCCTGCACGGCCCACCAGGCAGCTCTGCTTGTCACAGGCGTGTGTGAGGCAGAGGAGGAGGAAGGACAGAGGCCCTATGGCTAGGAGAGCATGTGGAAAAGTACTCTGCGTGACAGAAAGGGAATCTCAAATTACAGCTGTTCGTGAAGCACAGAGTGCCAGGGGGCTGGCTGCTCAGGACAGTGGTGTGACCAGGATGTTACACAAAAAAGCACAATTTCCATTGCATCCTAGGAATCCCAACCTGGGCTAGTGGGGAGAAGTAGTGGGCTGGAGTTTTTAGCTCAAAAGTATGGGAAGATGTTTTATTTCATTTTATTTATTTATTTATGTATGTATGTCTGACTCTGTCACCCTGGGTAGAGTGCCGAGGTGTCATCCTAGCTCATAGCAACCTCAAACTCCTGTGCTCCAGCAATCTTGTCTCAACCTCCTGAGCAGCTGAGACTACAGGTACCTGCCACGATGCCCAACTAATTTTTCTAGTTTTAGTAGAGGTGGGGTCTCGCTCTTGCTCAGGCTGATATGGAACGTCTGAGTTCAAGCAATCCACCTGCGGAGGCCTCCTAGAGTGCTAGGTTTAGAGGCAGGAGCCCTGCCCCTGGCCTGGGAAGATGTTTTAGTAAGTGTCTGCTGGTAGGGGGCAGATGTCTCCTGGGGGCTGTGGGTGCAGCGTAGGGGAGGGTACTCTGGACAGTTCTCATGCACTGACTGGGGCATTCCGATCTGGGGCGTCTGTGATGCTAGACATCTGTGGCTCCTGAGAGAACCCAGATAAATGTCCCCAGAAGTCTCCTAAAAGGCTTTTGCTGGATCCCTGGCATATGAGGGTAGAGAACTCGGGCTCCCTCCCTCATGCGGTGGCTCTCTGTCCACCTGCAGGCCGTCCCTGGGTGTCCAGGCAGGGACGCAGTGTGGGAAGGGGAGGGAGGTACAGACGGCAGCTCTGCAGCTCAGTGTGGCCTGGGACCTTCCTCACTCTCACTCAGTGCTAATTTCCTTTACCTGCGAAAGTGTCTGGAAGGTGTCTGGAAGCACCTGTCCAGGGAAGGTACCAGGAAGTAGGAGCTAATATCGTAAGAGAACAAAAACTGCCTACCCTGTGGCTAGTTTTACACAGGTTTTGTTAGGAGAGGATTCCACCCACTGCACCGATGCCCCAAATCAGGGTACAGGGCTCATCATAGTGTTATTACTGCACTCTAAGCAGAGTCTCGTGTGCTGGAGCAATAGGAAGATGGCTGATTTAATAAACCTCCAGGAATCCAGGGCCTTTGGCAGTACAATGTCCTGCCTCCAGGACAGTGAAAACTAGTGATGATGTGAGTGACTATTGAAATAGCTAGTGTTTGCATTCCAGGTATAGAGCCAAGTGTTCTGCATACAACCTGTTTTTCTTCTTATTCTTCCCGTTTTCCAGGTAAGGGGGCAGAGTCATATGAAGGTAAGTGCACTTGCTCGAGGTCACACAGGAGTGAAGGGAGGCTGAGTCCAGCCAGGTCTCCAGCGTGGCCCCTCTGCTGTGGCTGGGGTTTGACAGGTGCCCCGGGTACGAAGCTGCAGAGAGGAGACCTCCCAGCAGCCTTGGACAGGTGCCTCAGGAGGACTCGATGTCCCTGCTACACCTCGTTCTGGGGTGATGGTGGATTCAGTGAGGGCTCCTCTCTTTTCCAGAGGGGGTCCTGGAGAATGAATGTCCCTGCTGTCAGGCCATAGCTCTCCCTTGGCCCTGGTTTTGCCTAGAGCCTCTGTTTGGAGCTATAAATGGATGCTTTGCAGATGTGCCCAGCCACATGGGATGGATATAAATTGTGCGCCATGGATAGCAGCACAAAAAATTCCAGATGCCTGGGAGGACTCTGGGGAGCTTGAGAAGTCAGAAGAAGATGAAATGTGAGTGTGCTAATCTTCAGCTGTTGGGGTGAGGAAGCATCCGCACAATGGGAACAGGTCATCGGCATAACTCTAAGCAAGTGCCTGAGCCGACGATCTTGGCTTTTGACCTCTGCACCACTCCCACCCCTCATTTCAGTGTCCGCAGCAGAAAATAGAGACCCTCCAACCAGCACCCTGCAGACCTGTCACATCCTCCTAACCTTGCCCTCAAGCTCACCTGTCCTGGTTCTCAACCTTCCTAATGCCGCGGCCCTTTAATACAGTTCCTCATGTTGTGGTGACCCCCGACCACAAAATTATTTTCCTTGCTACTTCATAACTGTGATTTTGCTACAGTTAGGAATCGTAATGTAAATGTCTGATACGCAGGAGATCCCCCAAAGGGGTCGTGGCCTACAGGTTGAGAACCACTGCACTGGAGGAAGAGGGATTAATCCTCTCAACCTATACTATACTTTCAATCACTGTCCTTGTATGTGCCTTGAGACCTTGGACCATCAATTTCTATCTCTGTCCTGTATCTTCCAACTTTCTCCTCCAGCCCTTCCCTCCAGACGAATAGAACCAAGCTGAAAGCCACGGTGCACAGCACTGCTTTCCCCTGCCAACCACACGTGGTCTCTCCTCTTTGCACCAGCAGGACTTTTGAAAGGGTCTAAACTTACCACTACCAGTCATTTCTTCATTTTCCATTCACTCTTCTATCTGCCAGTGTGTGACCTCTGTCTATTTCCACGTCATTGCTGCTGACCGCACTGCCCATGCTCATTCAGTTCCACCTCTTAGACTTTGTAGCGTATGAAATCATTCCTTCCTTCTGGAAAATCTCCCCCATATATTTTCCTTTGGTAATCATCCTACATGCATCAGAGCTTGCGTTCTTTCTTTGGTCTGTGTGGCCTTTGGTTATTTTTCTTTGCTGTTTCCCTGCTTGGTGATCTGAGGTGGCAGCCTCCAGCAATCTCCCTGCCACCCTCCTGCACTGTACCAAGGTTGGTATCTATGACCAAGTACAACAGAAGTGGCAAAACATCAATCCAGATATAAGGCTATAAAAGAAACTCCTTCGGTCACTTTCTCCCTCATGGATTGCTCTTTCTGGGGCAGCCAGTTGCCACTACAGGGAGCCCTGCAGGGAGGCCCAGCAGTAAGGAGCTGAGGCCTCATTCCAGCAGCAGGAGGGAGACCGCAGGCGGATTCCCCAACTCAGTTGGGCCTTCAGATGACGGCAGTCCCAGAGGACAGCTTGGCTGCAACCTCATAAGAGACCCCGAGTCTTCTGGAACCACTGCTGCTCCTAGTACTTGACCCTCAGAAGCTTCAAGATAATAAATGTTTGTTGCTTCAGGTTTCTAGGTGTTCAGGTAATCTGTTACTCAGTATCAGTTAACTAATACATCATATGTAATCCTCTTTTCTCCTGCTCACTCTCTGCCCGTTTTCTGGTTCTTTTCGGATTCCGTGACTTGAGCCTCACTGGCATGAGGATCACTCCTGGTCAAGACCCTGGCACTAGCCCCTCTCTTTGGTAGTGGAGCTAAATTTCCACCTGTCTGTTGGTCACCTCTGAGTTTGAACTCCACCTGTCTCAAATCAAACTTTGCCTTTTCACATCAATTCTTTTCCATTTTCTGAACTTTATATCTTGGCCACTAGGCTCATTATTACCCCTGCTACCAAAGCTAGAAACACCAAGATCCATTTTGACCACACGCCTCTTCCTCTTTCCCAGTTCCACCAAATCTACATTATCTTCTCTCCTCATTCGCCACCTCTCTTGTGCTTCTCTGACCTCTGACCTCTTGTGCACATTGCTACCCCAGATTGTCCTAACAGGTCTTCCCACACCACCTCCTTCAATCGATCCTCTATCCTGGTGCCTGAGCTGCTTTTGGAGATGGCAGGTCTTCACATGTTACATCTCTGCTTATTACTCTCAAAGATTTTCCATCGCTTAGAGGATGAAGGCTGAATTCTTATGCCCATAATCCCAGACCCCCTGTAAGCTGCTCACACCATCTCTCTGTCCTTTATCCTCCACCAGACAGATGCTTTCATGCTACTTTGCTCATGTTCTGTCTGCAGTACCTTGCTTCCTCCTCCTCTTCTTTCTTCACCATTCTCTTCTTCTCATCACCATCACACTCTTGTTCCAAGTCCATGGCAGTGTCACCTTCTTGAGAGTTCTTTCTGATCTCCATGGGCAGAGCTATCATCCCCCCTCAACACCTCCCAACCCTTAGCTTAGAGCTCTCATCTCCCACCAGCTGGCAAGCTTCTTAGACTCAGGGATGGCAGATGCTTGAATGAAGGACGGAGGTTTTTCCCAGGAGGCCTCTATTTATATTTCAGTTCTTCAGAATCAATTCATCCAGCAGACCACAGGAGGCAGGCGAAGCCACATGTCCAGCTGTGGAACCGTGCACAGCTGAGATGTTGTCAGGTGGCTTCACCTTTGTCCCTCACCTCTCCTTCCTAATCCAAGCTAGGTGCAATCCATGTTTCCACCCTCACTGTGAGGGCAGTGCCCAGAGTCTGTGCAGGGCTTGTGCTCCCAGAGAAGAAGCAGGGCCGTGTTATTGTAAGGGGTTGTCTTGGCAGTTGCCCTGCGAATCAGTCTCTAGCTTCCAGGACGGTAGAGCTGCCCAGTTCACTGGGCATTCACCTGTGTGGGGTGGGGTGAGTTCCCTGCTCCTAAATCGGGCCAGGAGGATAGGAGGAGCAGCAGGGTCTGCTCACCTTGCAGCTCGGAGGAGGGGTTTAGCAGATGTCCTTTGCCACCTTGTTCCCGCAGAGGGGATGGTGCGGTGCTCTTCCGGTCAGATTACCTGGGGCTGAATTCCAAATGGTGCTAAAGGTCAGAGTGAGCTTGGACTGCCATGCCTTTTGGGCCTTGATTTTTCTGTTTACAAAGAGGCAGTTGGACCCTTCAGATCCTGTGAATCACTGAAGCTGAGGTCTTTGTTATCACAAACTCCATTTCAATTAAGGCTTTTTGGGAGTGAAGACTGACAGTGTGAGGAATTGCCAGGCCAGGCAGGTCAGGCAAGGGGTCACCTCTTTGCCAAGCAAGCCTCACCGGACCATCCATCAGGCATCCCTGTCTGGTGCAGCCCGGTCTCCAGGGAGGAGCTGTCAAGATGCAGATGTTACAGTGTGTGGTCATGGGAGATTTTAAACATTCCCTGGAACTGCCCTCTGGAAGAAGGCAGATTTCTAGAAATTGGTGTCTGACATCCGTCCTCTCTGGGGACTCAGTGAGACTAAATACCTGCCTAGGTTTGTAGCATTTAGGAGGTTAAATATCTGAGGCTCCCAGGAGCAGGTTTTAACATGTGGAGGAAGCAATATTCTAGTCAAAGGTTCACAGTTGCTGTGGACAATGTTCCCCTCTGCTGCTGCTTTATTAATCAGCTTCAAAGGTGTGAGGGTCTGTGGGCCCTCCATGAGGGAGCTGGCTGTGTTGTCCATGGGCAGCACCTACCCTGGAGGGTGAGGGCTGCTGTGAAGTTAGGAGGGGAATCCTGCCTCTTCCCGTCCTCATCAGTGCTTTTAGGGATAACATCTCTGAACATTCTTGATTTTTTCATCTAAAATAATTTGCAAAAGATGTTGAAGTTCTGCCAGGAGAAATAAGAATCCTGTCAGTCATGTTTAAGAAGTAAAACATTTTCTGACATCACTGCAAAAACCAGAAACAGGGCTCTGTGTTGCTTTCCGGAGGCTCCAGGCGAGGACGTTTTGGTGCTCACCGAGGCTGTGGATGGAATCAGTTCCTCATGGCTGTAGGACTGAGGTCCCCGTTTCCTTGCTGGCTGCCAGAGGAGGGATGTTCTTGGCTTGAAGGGGGTACCCATATTCCTTCATTTGGGGTCTCCTTTCTCCATCTTCAAAGAGCAGGTGCAGTCTGGTCCCTCTCCCTTTCAAAATTCTCCCCTTCAAGCTTCTCCCCTTTATCTCATTTCTTTCCTCCAGCCAGGAAAGGAGCACCACCCGGTGACACTGGGCCCAGCTGGATGACTCGGGTCAGTCTGAAGGTCAGCTGATTAGCAATCTGAATTCTATCTACAGCGTTAATTCTCTCTGTCCATGTGACGTGGCACTCGGGGGGGCCAGGGATTAAGGGCCGGACATTTTCTGTTCCCCTATACCCTCGGTTCCTCCTCTGTACACTTTATTGTTTACTGGGCATTAAGGCTTTATTTAGCCCTGCAGAGCGTCCTAACATCAGGGGAAAAGCTCCGGCTGTGGGAAAGTTAGGAAGCAGCAGCCTTCAGGCCAGTGGTTCTCAGGGGATGCCAGCAGGACCAGCAGTGCCAGCGCCTCCCCCGGAACGTGCTACACACACAGACTGCGGCCTCCACCCAACCTGTAGCGTCAGAAACCCTGAGGGTGGGTCCCAGCCATGATCTGGGTTTAACTGGTCCCGCCACGTGACTCTGATGAAACCAGAACAGCCAGCCCTGCCTCCCTTGCTGTGTTCCTGGGCTGGCCAGTCAGGGAAGCCACAAGCTGGGCCTTCCCTGCATTGTGCTTGGCCGCCCACGAGTTGTTTTTAGACTGCTGGTGCCTCCCAGCCACTCTGGGCCATCCCTGGAGGACTGGGAGCTCAATTTCCTCAGCAGTCAGGCTGCTAATGCCCTGAAAAGGTAATATGACCCAGAAAATCGACCAGGAGGAACTGAGAAGCCTTCAGTGGGGCCCCTGGGATGTCTGCTGCACTCCTGGCTCAGACAGGGATGCAGGAATGTGGGTCTGCAGGGAAAGGGCCTCCAAACGGCCTCAGTGAGGGACACAGGTGGCCTGAGTCCTGGGTGCCGGCTGCAGGGGTTCTCTCTGTGTAGGAGGCTGTCCCTCAGGGCTAGAGATCTTGACACTGGATAATAATGCGAGTGTAACTCTGTGAAACCCAGCCTCATTCTTTGTAGCTATCGGAGCCTGACTGAGGTTCGTTCTCTGGAGACCAAGATTTGTGAGTGAGCCTTTCTACTTCAGCTCCAGGCATCTGTAGAATCATGGGCTGTGGTGTGGGAGGCTGTTCAGGCTCAGTTATTTAGCAGCTGTGTGACCATAGGCAAGTTACTTCGCCTCTCTGAGCCTAGGGCACTTCATCTGTTTTTAGTGAGTATGGATTTCAGTCCATAGCACTTGGGTATAAGAATTGTTAATCTCTCCAAATTAGACAATCCGCTCTTACTTCTGACCACTGAGCTGGAGGCAGAAGGTACGCTCTGTCCAGTTGAGTAAGAATCTCAGGGTTTTTAAATTCAGAAGAGACCCTCTGGTTCACTCCACACTGGTCACCTGGCATTCTGACATTCCCTGTGTTCAAATCCAGAGGTTTCTGGAAGGTGAGTGCCTGTGTATTAGCCGCGTCAGTTGTTGGGGCTGCATGGCCACAGTTCCTCACTCCTTCTTGGGGCCACGCCCTTTAAATGTGGCTGCGCAGTTTCCCTCTCCTGTGTCTGGGTCTGGCCAGCAGCATACGGTGGAGGTGGGGATGGGCCAGCCCTGGGCCCGTGTTCCTGTGCTTTCTCTTCCTCCCTTTGTCCCTCTGTCCCTCTCTCTTTCCCTGAACCCCACTCAGTGGCCACTGGAGCTGGTCCACGTGAGCCCGCTGGAGGAGGGGGATGGTGGTAGCTGTCCTGAGTGAGGACTCCCAGACTGGTCGGCCCTCAGCTGACCCAGCAGCTGTGGTACAAGAAGAATCTTGTAGCTGAGTCCAGTTCAAATTCTCAACCCACCCAATTGTGAGCTAGTCATTAGCTGTGTTTTAAGTCACTTAGTTATAGAATGTTTATTACTCAGCTGAAGTTGATGTGGGGGCCTTTGACCTGATCGTGTTCACAGGAGGGAGACAGAGCTGCAGATACTTGCAGAAAGACCTATCCCCAGGCTCGGGAGAACCCACTTCACTCCTTTCTGGGGTCCCTAATTCCCTCTTGGCCTAGGCTGCCAATCAGCAAGTAAAGCCTGTGACGGTGGCATTTTTCTTCCAGGCACCAAGTGATTCTTGGAAATGTGAATGCCAGTCACGGCTCCCTGGTGAGGGGACTCCTTGGTCAGGATACATCTGCCCTGCTGGGATGAGGGGGCGTCATCTACTCTCATTCTCTGTAGCCCCCATGGCCAGGAAAATGGAGCAGCGCCTGCCAGGACCTGGTAAATGAAGGATGAAGGGGAGGGCACGAGCATGAGGCTGTGTGCACTGCCACTGTGACACGCTGGGAGCGGAGCAACCATCCTCACTGTTGATCTGGCTGCACTGGGACTGTCCTGGCAGCAGGCTGCCCTCTGTTGCAGCTGTAGAGACGGGCAGGATAACCTCGCTCCAGTGCAAAGAGTGTGCTGGGGCTGAGGACACCTTGCTCTCCGCTTAAAGGGTTGTGTCCAAACCCACCTGCCCCCGGAGGGAGCCCCAATTCTTCAGACACTGCATTTGCCTGGGCGCCTGTGCTCAGAATATTTCTTGCCCCCATGCAAACTCCTGTCCCTTGTTTTATCAGAGGACAAGTTGGGCAGGGTGGGACTTGCTGTCTCCCAGCCCAAGCCTATCATATGTTGTGGGGTAATGGGCAACTTTTGACCTGCTGGCCCTTGTCGCGAGGCACAGCCCACACTAAGTGGCAGCCCGGACCATCCTCCTAGGGCCACTGTTGGTCCTGGTGCCCTGACATTGGGAGGGACTCCTGGAGGAGAGTTGTAGCAGCCACTCTGGATGGCCACGGCCCTGTGTAGAGGGTTGTTACCTCTCTCTTGTCCTTGGAGCTTGGTGTGCCTATGCGTGCTTGCACAGGAGACCAGGCCATGTGCTCCTGGGCAGCTGGCCATGGTGCCTTTTTCTAAGGTTATTTCTCATGCTTCACAGGGGAAATTTCCGTTTCTGGTCCCGCCTGGCTCCCCTCCTTTGGGGGCCTCTGCAGCACAATGATATACACATATTTCATATTTCTACAGAGGCAGGTATCCTGTCTGATCTTCCTCACTGGTGCATAAATATTTTGTTTTTATCAAGTAACTCAGCTGGGGTGCAAATGTCAGTTTCTTAGAACAGGCCTGTCAACGATCTTGGGATACCCTCGTTTGTCTGATGAACGGCAGGTGGGCAGTGCTGCTCTTATCACATAATGCAGGCCTGGGAGTGGCAGCTGGGTGCCTGCTCACCTGGGCCTTGATGACCCCTTCTGCAAAACGAGGGTTGCAAGCATCCTTCCAGCTCCAACACTGTGAGGTTGTAAAATGAAGCGAAAACTTGCTGAGCAGGGGAAAGGATCCATTAGCAAGGACTCGGACATCTTCCCCCTCCACTCAGAGCACTTGCCGAGGGCTCTGAGAGCATCCTCTGTAAGGGTTGGAGATCTGAAGGTGTGCAACTTGTTAGCAATGAGAAACACCTTCTTGTCCATTCTTTTCACCATAGAAGGTCATCTCATGAACAAGCTGGAATTTATATCCATAGCATTGGCCGCTGTTCGGTGCTTGCTTGGATTTTGAGATATAAATTATGCTTGTGAAGTTGTCTTGATCCTGGGCTCAGATTATTTATTATTCAAGTTTAAGATATGTGAAGGATCAGATGGCGAAGACCAGGCAAGCATGACTAAGGAGAGTTTACAGGGCCTGGTGTAATTTTTTTCTTGTTCTTTATCCATTCACATTGATTCTGATTATTTTGAAGATGAAATGGTTAATGTGAGTGTAATGTCTGGTGAGTTGCCCTTGTCCTTGCTGTCCTCCATGGCACGGTTTATGCCTTCTCTTCTGGGGCACAAGGGTGTCAGGCTGGGGAAGGGGTCACTGGTAATAGGACAGAGCTGCCCCTGACTCTCGGCCTCCCTAGAACCAATAGTGACATTCACCAAGCTTTCTGGGCAGGCAGCTCCCATCACTTCTATTTTCTAAGGAAAGAATCATACAGACAATTACGAATTTGTTGAGTTCACTTTGGCAGTGTCTTCAGTTGCCCATGAGGTGTAGAGAGCCTAACAGGTGCGCAGTACAAAGACGGTGCGTAGTACAGATACGTGCATAGTACAGAGATGGTGCGTAGCACAGAGACGGTGCGTAGTACAGATACGTGCGTAGTGCAGAGATGGTGCATAGCGCAGAGATGGTGCGTAGTGCAGAGACGGTGCGTAGCACAGATGTGATGAATAAAACAGAGATAGTACAGAGATGGGCACAGCACAGAGATGGTGGATAATACAGAAAGAGGGCATGGTACAGAGACAGGGCACCATAAATGCATAATCCAGAGAGGGATGAGAGCATCTGATGGACACATGCAGAAAGCAGCCAGCAATGTTTCACTGTAATTGCATAAAAGAGAGAAAGGCGCACTTCACACCCATTTGATGGCTATTACCCGAAAACCAAAATTAACAAACATGGGAGAGGATATAAGAGAATGTGCAGGAATCAGAGCCCTGTGTGCTGCTGGCAGGAATGAAAAATGGTGCAAATCACCGTGGAAAACAGAGTGACAATCCCTTAAAAACCTACACATATAACTGAAATAAGCCAGGCACAGAAACACAAATATCCCATGATCTTACTCATATGCGAGCGCTGAAATAAACTGATCTTATTTATGAAGGTAAAGAGCAGAATGATAGACCCTAGAGACTGGAGAGTGTGATAGGATGGAGGGTGAAGCAGAGTCTTTTAAGGGGCACAAAACTACAGTCTGATAGAAGGAATAAGTTCTAGTATTTCATCGCACAGTAGCATGACTGTAGTTAACAATAATTTATTGCATATTTCAAGTTAGCTAGAGGAGTAGATCTGGGGTATTCTCAATACAAAGAAATGATAAATGTCTGAAGTGATGGATATCCTGATTATCCAGATTTGATCATTGCACATTGTGTACTCCCATGGGCCCCAGAATATGTACAATTATGAATCCATAAAAATTAAATAAAATTTAGAAAAGCTAAACATGGAATTACCGTGTCTTCTAGCAATTCCTCTTCTCAGTGAAGCTAAGTGAAATAAATCAGACACAAAAGGACAGATATGGTTTTATTACATATACATGGAATGACCTAGAATAGGGAGATTCATAAAGACAAAAAGAAAAATAGAGGCTACCGGGAGTTGGGGCAGGGAAGAATGTGGAGCTGCTGTTTACTAGGGACAGGTTGTCTGCTCGGGAAGGGGAATGAGATCTGGAAGTAGATGATGGTGTGATTGCACAGCACTGTGGATGTACCTAACACCACTAAAGATAGTTGAAATGGTATTTTCTTTTATTTTTCTGAAATAAAAGAGGGCACTCTCTTGCCCTTAGTAGAGTGCCATGGCATCATAGCTCACGGCAACCTCAAACTCTTGGGCTCAAGTGATCCTTTTGCCTTAGCCTCCTGAATAGCTAGGACCACAGGCCCCTGCGTGTTTTTTAGAGATGAGGTCTCACTCTTGCTCTGGCTGGTCTTGAACTCCCAAGTTCAGGCGATCCACCTGCCTTAGCCTCCTAGAGTGCTAGGATACAGGCGTGAATTTTATGTGATGTGCATTGTATTATAATGAAGAAGGAGAGCAGAGGCACCAGAGGTGGACTTGACTTATATACCCTGCCTCGCAGTGAACTCCAGAAGGTCCCATTTGTAATGGTCCTGTAGGGCCGTTAAGGCATCACTGGTCCCATGTTATAGATGAGTAAACAAGAGCACGGGGACTTTGCCTTGGGCTTGTCACTGTCCCTCATTTTCTTCACAGAACATATCTCATTGGTATATCTGCTTCTGTTTTTCTCCCCTCTAGTTGGATGTACATTCTCTCAGGGCAGGGATTTGCCAGGGCCACTCACCCCCATACTCCCAGGGCCTGGCATATTAAAGATATTTGTGCTGAGTGAAGAAGTAAATGACACTCTTCCTCTGAGGCTGGCCCTGGGGCTGATAAGAAGGAAGCATAGAATTTGCCACCTTGTCTGTTTTCTGGCGGAGCTGTGTTCTCCAATGCCTCAGGCTGTCTGTTAGGCAAGTGGGGGCCCATGTATGCATCAAGGCCTTTCCTGCTCCAAACCAGGGTAAATGGATTCTGAATAGCTGCATTCAGAGCAACAGTCCCCCCGACTTGGTATCACCCCATTTTCTCACCTGGAACACCTATCAGCTCCCACCTAATCACACCTCAATCCCACCCCCATGACAGCAGGTGCGACTGCACAAGGGTGACCCTTTCTCTCATTGAGCCCTCTCGGGGCCTAGTTCCTTCCAACTTCAGTAATCTACCCCCACCCATGCTTGTGATATATTTACCACAGCTGTAGGTCTCTGTGGAGAGCACAGGGTGTGTCCTCCATGGGGTTCTGCATTTCCTGACCACTGATTTCACCTACAGCATTATTCTTGCAGAGCTGGAAGATGGAAGCTCTGTTCTGCATCCAGTGTGGTGGCCTGGACAGTCCATGACCTGGGCTCTGTGTCACAGCCCTCTTGCTGCCCTGTATGCACACCATTTGACTTCATTCACTTGACTGTTCCCTGGAAGAAATTAGGGCCCTAACCTTCTTCCTGCAAGAGGAAAGTGTATGTAAAACAAAAGCAAAACTCAATGGGATCAAAAGAAGCTCTATGTCTACACAATAGGGTATGCTGTCTTCTGGGAATGGAGGAGGTTGGAGAAGGCCAGGGAGATGAATGAGTGGAAGAGAAGGAAAAGGGAAGGACAGGCCTGTCCTCACTGCACCCATCCTCTTATGAAGTTGGTCTCCTGGAGTCAGAATAGGCCCCAGAGACCTTCACACCTACATCAGGACCCTCCAAACAGAGATTGCTTCCTTTTCCCATAGGTAAGGACTTGAGCACACTGGGGAAAGCTGCGATCAGATTTGGATCCAGACCAATATGGACTGTGGAGTCTGAGAACCTGAAAGACAGACCATTGCAACATGTCAGGATGGAGACAATTCTCCATGAAAATGAAATACAAAGCATCATACACTCAGCATTCAATCCGTAATTCAGGCATCCTTTTCATTTATGGAAAATCAGAGTGCACGTGACTTTGGAAAGCCCCTGGAATCTGATAAAATGCCATTTTAAATTGTCTGCAGTTTTCCATTATGAGATGTCCAAGGAATTGGGAAGATTTACGGTAGACATTGTACATATCTGTGCAGAAGTATATTTCTTTGCAATCAATTGACCTTCATTTCTGATACTCATCTCGGAATGAGGGCTGGAATGGGAAGGGGCCTTTGCTGGGGGAACAATAACAATGACATAGCTTTCCTTGAAGATCAGTCATAGAAGTGGAGCTGGTGAAGGCTTTAATGTAAACTGACCTGCTCCCTGGGGCTGGATTCTGGTCAGTCCTTGGCTCAGTTCTTTAGAAGGGTGTGAGATCTCTCATGAGACCTTGTAGACCCTTTGTAATTGGCCCAGAGATTTTCTTGGTCTTCTGCATCTTGTCTCTTTGTCTGTTCACCTGTGAGCCCTTCCTTGACCACCCCTATGGAAGTGGCTGTTCATCTTCTAACTTCTGCACTGCCAGAAAATCTCATTTGTTCCCTGATGGTTTCTCTTATCTCACTGATGATGGTAAATGACACCGTCATCATCTTTGTCATTGTCATAGCCACTGATATTTCTGAATACTTATAAGATGCCAAGCATGGGACTGAATAGATTGAACTGTTTACAGGTCTGAGTCCCCACCCCTTGTTTTATGAGCTCCTGGGGGTCAGGGACCATGTTTAATACCATTCAGTCACCTTTGTCCAGTGGCCACCACATGCTTGATTAGTAGCAGATGTCCCATAAGCATTTGTTAGATTAACTTGCATGAATTGATTTGTAAACGTGTCTGTTACAAAATTAATCTTGTTTCCTTTATTTTATTTTTTTGAGGCAAGTTTTCACTCTGTTGCCCAGGATAGAATGCAGTGGCATCAGCCTAGCTTACAGCAACCTCAGACTCCTGCACTCAAGCCATCCTCTTGCCTCAGCCTCCTGAGTAGCTGGGACTATGAGGATCTACCACAACAGCCTGACTAATTTTTCATTTTTAGGAGACATGGGGTCTTGCTCTTGCTCAGTCCGGTCTGAAACTCCCGAGCTCAATGGCTCCTCTTGGCTTGGCCTCCAAAAATGCTAGGGTTACAGGTGTGAGCCACCATACCTGGCCACAATCTCATTTCTGCTTAACCTTCTAATAATGGCTTTAGTCATTTGTCTTTTGATGAATGTCTTTCTCTCATTTCGAGGGCTATACACTCATAATGAATGGAGGACACCCATGGGATGCTTACACAGCCCACAGTGCTGCCCAGCTTCCCCTCTGTTCATGCTGGGCAGAGATTGGAGGACTCTAGGTTTGGGGCCAGATGCTATTTCCTGTGATGTGGCACCAGGATGTCATGCTGACCTCATTCCTGTGTCACGGGGTATGCCTATCACTGGGTGTTTTTGTGCCCCCCTTGGGGTCTCCCTCAAGTGGTTACAGGGTTAAACTTTCACAAAGTTCAACATCCATAACTCATGGTAGGTGGGTGTCTTAGTCCATTACTGCTGCTATGACAAAATACTGGGAAATTTACAAAGAAGGGATACTTATTTCTCACAATTCTGGAGGCTGGGAAGTTCAAGATCAAGTTCAAGATCACTTGCAGGTTAGGGCTCTGCTTTCAAGGTGGCACCTACATGTGGTGTCTTTACATGGAGGAAGAGCAGAAGAGAAATTTTTTCATAGTGGTGGAGCCCTCATGACCTCAACACCCTCCAAAAGGCCTCACTTCCCAACACTTGTGTCGGGGATTAAGTTTTCAACAGGTGAATTTTAGAGGGGACACATTCGAACCATACATAGAAAGATGTTTCCAGGGGGATACTAAATATACGCAGATATCTTCAACTTTAATTTACCTTAGAGATATGTCAGGGCCAGCTAATTGGGGGTCTAACTTGGGGCCAATGGGTCTCAAGCAAGAGTTATGAAAACAGATGTTAGATGGATGAGAAGCAAAGATTTCATGTAGCTTTTATCCACCTAATAAATCATTTCACAAAATACCCACCTTATTGGAATTTCTTGCAGAAGATAAAGTCAGTGGTGGGGAAGATATATATATGTATATATATATGAGCATGGCTCATTCCATTGTGATTTTTATTTGGTCTGTTGGGGCCCAGGGCAGGAGTTTAGTCCAAAACAATGGCCTGCTATAATTTGTGTTTAACAATGGTGTTTTATATATATTATATATATATATATTATATATTATATATATTATATATATATTATTATCTTTGCACATAAGATCATGTTTTCTGAGTCAGCAGTTTTATATTATATATATATTTTATTATTATAATTTATTATATATATTATTTTATATATAATATAAAACTGCTGACTCAGAAAACATGATCTTATGTGCAAAGAATCCAGGTAGTCAACACACATTGATTATATTAATTGCATAATTACACAATTTCTACACCCCAAAGGTGGTGGGGGAGAGATGTTCCCTCACACCACTCACCAAAGCGACAGTAAATGCAGACCACACCACTGTCACTCAGGAGTCCTGTGGTAAGGGGAGCAGAGCAGTGGGATGGCAGCTGCAGGGTGATGCTCTTGTTCTCTCCCTCTCTCTGTCTCTCTCTCTGTATGTGTGTGTGTGTATATATATATATATATATATACGTACATATTTTATATATATATATATATATATATGCTTTCTGAGTCAGCATAGCTGACCTTGGTACTGGAACAATTATAGAGCACCTTTGGTCTGCCTGCCTCTGCAGGACATGGGGGATACAGAGGTGAGACGAATGACTCGATTCTTGGGGTTAGAGGAATTTCTGGTTTAGGAGCTCAGAACTGGGGTAGGCAGGCACTGGATAGTGATCCAGAGATGCCGCCTTTGCAGGATTCAGGGAGAGCCAAGGTCAGGCCAGAGTGCCCAGCAGGCATCAAAACCCACTGGCAACTGATTCAACTCTGGATTTCAAAGTTGGGCCTGTGAGATTAGAACGTGGGCCCCATTTTGTCCTTTATCACCCAGGAACTCTCCTCCGTAGAGGGAGAGCTCCACCCAGTCCCTAGACTCGGGATCCTCACGGAGAGGGCTTTTTAACTTTTTCCCTTAAACTTGAGGCACATCCAACACATCAAAATTATAGCAGGCCATTGTTTTGGACTAACCCCCCCACTGGGCCCCAAAAGAACAAATAAAAATCAGAATCATCCATGCTCACCAAACCCACACAGAATTGTTACCTGGTCTCTGGAGAAATCAAGTGAGATCACAGTGGAACTTCTCAAACTGGCCTCTTTACTCTTCAA
>CAUYRH010027831.1:0-28012 GCA_963574655.1 Perodicticus potto | reverse complement strand
AATAGAAGTCACTCAGCCAGAGACAGCATACTCCCAGGGCAGGGCTCAGCCAGAGGACTGCTTTAGTGAGCCAAAGAAGCACCCAGCCTACAGTGGATCATACTTAAGACAGAAGCAGGTGGGCAGGGCTGGAACTGATTGCTGCCTGTGAGCTCTAACTGCACCTGCCCCAACAAAGACTACAGTGGAGACAGAGAGCTCTGAATGCAATATTCACATGATAGGGATCCCTGAAGGCAGTGAAGTGGCTTACTAATGAATATTGATGCAAAAATATTCAACAAGATCCTAACAAATAGAATCCAGCAACACATCAAAAAAATTATACACCATGACCAAGTGGGTTTTATCCCAGGGTCTCAAGGCTGGTTCAATATACATAAATCTATAAATATAATTCAGCACATAAACAAATTAAAAATGACCATATGATTCTCTCAGTTGATGCAGAAAAAGCTTTTGATAATATCCAGCATCCTTTCATGATCAAGAAAATTGGTATAGAAGGGACATTTCTTAAAATGATAGAGGCCATCTACAGCAAATCCACAGCCAATATCATATTGAATGGAGTTAAATTGAAATCATTTCCACTCAGATCAGGAACCAGGCAAGGTTGCCCATTGTCTCCACTGCTCTTTAACATTGTAATGGAAGTTTTATCCATTGCAATTAGGGAAGAAAAAGCGATCAAGAGTATCCATGTAGGGTCAGAAGAGATCAAAGGTTCACTCTTCTCAGATGATATGATTGTATACCTGGAAAACACCAGGGATTCTACTACAAAACTTTTAGAAGTGATCAAGGAATACAGCAGCATCTCAGGTTACAAAATCAACACTTATAAATCTGTAGCCTTGATATATACCAACAATAGTCAAGCTGAAAAAACAGTCAAGGACTCTATTCCATTCACAATAGTGCCAAAGAAGATGAAATATTTGGAAGTTTACCTAACGAATGATGTGAAGATCTCTATAAAGAGAACTAAGAAATTCTAAAAAAAGAAATAGCTGAAGATGTTAACAAATGGAAAAACATAACATGCTCATGGCTAGGAAGAATCAACATTGTTAAAATGTCCATACTACCCAAAGCAATATACAACTTTAATGCAATCCCAATTAAAGCTCCACTGTCATACTTTAAAGATCTCAAAAAAATAATACTTCCTTTTATATGGAATCATAAAAAACCTCAAATAGCCAAGACATTACTCAGAAATAAAAACAAAGCAGGAGGAATCACACTATCAGACCTCAGACTATGCTATAAATCAATAGTGATCAAAACAGCATGGAACTGGCACAAAAACAGATAGGTAGATGTATGGAACAGAATAGAGAACCAACAGATGAACCCATTTGATCTTTGACAACCCAATTAAAAACATTCAGTGGGGGAAAGATTCTCTATTTAACAAATGGTTCTGGGTTAACTGGCTGGCAACCTGTAGAAGACTGAAAATGGACCTACACCTTTCATCATTAACTAAGATAGACTTTCACTGGATTAAAGATTTAAACTTATGACATGAAACTATTAAAATACTAGAATAAAGTGCAGGGAAAACTCTTGAAGAAATCGGCCTGGGCAAATATATTATGAGGAGGACCCCCTGGGCAATTAAAGCAGCATCAAAAATACATTACTGGGACCTGATCAAACTAAAAAGCTTCTGCACAGCCAAGAACACAATAAGTAAAGCAAGCAGACAGCCCTCAGAATGGGAGAAGATATTTGCAAGTTATGTCTCCCACAAAGGTTTAATAACCAGAATCCACAGAGAATTCAAACATATTAGCAAGAAAAGAACAAGTAATCCCATCTCAGGGTAGGCAAGGGACCTGAAGAGAAACTTCTCTGAAGAAGACAGGTGCACAGCTTACAGACACATGAAAAAATGCTCGTCATCTTTAATCATCAGAGAAATGCAAATCAAAACCACTTTGAGATATCATCTAACTCCAGTAAGATTAGCCCACATGACAAAATCCCAAAACCAGAGATGTTGGCGTGGATGTGGAGAAAAGGGAACACTTCTACACTGTGGGTGGGAATGCAAACTAATACATTCCTTTTGGAAAAATGTTTGGAGAACACTTAGGGATCTAACAATAGACTTGCCATTCAATCCTACAATTCCTCTACTAGGTATATATCCAGAAGACCAAAAATCACATTATACAAAGATATTTGTACCAGAATGTTTATTGTGGCCCAATTCATAATTACTAAATCATGGAAGAATCCAAGTGCCCATCAACCCATGAAGGGATTAATAAATTGTGGTATATGTACACCATGGAATATTATGCAGCCTTAAATAAAGATGGAGCATTTACCTCTTACATGTTTACATGGATGGAGCTGGAACATATTCTTCTTAGCAAAGTATCTCAAGAATGAAAGAAAAAGTATCCAATGTACTCAGCCCTACTATGAAACCAATATAGCTTTCATATGAAAGCTATAACTCAATTATAGCCCAAGTATATGGGGAAAGAGGAGAGGGATTGGAAGGGAGGTGGGAAAATGGGTGGAGGGAGGGCACTTGGTGGGACCACACCTACAGTGCATCTTACAAGGGTACAGGTGAAATTTACTAAATGTAGAATATAAATGTCTTAACACAATAACTAAGAAAATGCCGTGAAGGCTATTTTAACTAGTTTGATGAAAATATTTCAATTTGTATATAAAACCAACACATTGTACCCCACAATTGCATTAATGTACACAGCTATGATTTAATAAAAAAAAAAAAAAGAAGAAGAAGAAAATGTGGCTGGCTAAGTCCATTGAAGATTTACATTCAGATAGTGCCACCATATATGTAAAGCATCTTGACAGAATATCAGTTACTATGTATATACATACACACATATGCAGACTTACATGTGGTTATCCCTTAGTATCCACAGGGGATCAGTTTCAGAACCCCTGTGGACCCCAAAATCCACAGTGCTCAAGTCTCTGATATAAAATCATATAGTGTTTTCATATGCCTTATACACATCTTGTATATTTTAAATCACTTGTAAATTATTTATATAATACTTGTTACACTTCATTTTTGTGTCCTTTTATTGTTGTGCTGTTTTTATTGGTTTGCTTTATTGGTTTATTTTTGATCATTGATTAGTTGAATTTTGGATGCAGAATTCATACAGATGAAGGGCTGAGTGTGTGTGTATGTGTTTGCAGCCACAGTGTGTGATGATAAATTCACAAATATCGCCTACATAGAAAAATATAATAGCATGACTAGAAATCTTTCATTTCACTGATAAATACTTGTGAAGGGAAGTTCATCTGGCTTTCTTAAGAGCTTAACTTTCTTAAGTGTAACTGACTGACAATCTTAGTAACTCAGTTTATCCCTCATGGTCACAGATAATTGTTTACGAACCTATTCATTCAACTGTTGCTGAACTAGTTTTTCTTAATGGTTAACAATATCATCTGTCATTCTTGATACATATTTTTTTTTAACCAAGCCTATCCATTCATTCTCAAATACTTCCACACAAGTCAAGAAACTTACCATGAACCTTATAGGAGTTATGTAGTCCATAATTCTGAATAAACTAAGCCTCAGATTTCCACTTGATCTATTGTATGCACACAACCAAGTTCAGTAGGCAATAATTTGGGGCATACTGACAGGACAAATTATAATGGGCCAGCAAAACAGAATGGAAATGTCAAGGTTCAAATCCACCTAACACCTCTCAGCTCAATGTACCAGGAAAATGAAAAACAATTTTCTGATATACACTTTAGCAAGTGCTTTTTTTTCCAAGAGTAGGGTACTATTACTCTGGGAAGTGTACAACCTAATAATTACACCTATGTTTTAAATAGTTACTATGTCTCTGATAACTGTTTTTAGATATTTTTTGAACTTTAATATTTCACATAGATTACAGAATAGCTGAAAAAGACAAAACAACTCTTCCCCCAGCTCACCCCTAATACACTCTGTAGTTTAAGTTAGGTTTTCATCATTATTAGCCAAGGGAACATAAACTTCTCAGAAGAAAGGTGGGCCCACAGAGCAGAAATAAAATCCAGCTCAGTGAGGCCTTCCCCAACTAGTGGTTCTCCAATGGAAAGTAAGGCTGCCAGAAGTGCTTTGCGTATAACTCAGAATATGCACATACAAGGTCTGATAATTAAGTTCATGAACTTGCCACCATGTGATTACATTAGCAGCACTATACAAACAAGTTGGTAAGGTTTCATAACCTTGTTATATCAGTGTCTCATAGCTGTGTTCATGTTGACATGTGGCAGTGTCTTGCTGAGTGGCATTCATTATTGTTGCATGTTTTGTGTGCAATGAACAAATATTAAATTTCTTGTTAAACTTGAGAGACAGAAAATTAAATCAGGGACATATTAGTCCAAGTTTGTAGGAGTATTTCCGTGAAAAAAAAAAGTGTACAAATGGATTAAATGTTTTTCTGAGGAGAGAGAAAGCATCACTGATGAAGAGAGGTTAGGACAGCCAGTAACAAGCAGAACTGGGTGAAAACATTGCAAAAATTCACGGAATTGTTCATCAATTGTTAATCAATTATTAATTGTAAATCATCAGTTGACTGCAAAAAGCATAAGAGACCAAGTAAAACATCAATAGAAAAACAAGAAAATCTTAACTGAAAATCTTGGCCAACAACTTATGGCTCTTGTAATATGATAACAAACCAGCTCACATGGCACTGTGGGTGGGGAAGGTTTTAGCCAGTAAATAACTGAAACACCCTTCCTACTCCACTGATCTGGCCCTCAATGATTTTTTCCTTTATGTAGATATAAAGGAAATATTAGAAGGAAGACATTTTGATGACATTCAGGATATCAAGGGTAATACAGCAATAGTCCTGATGGCCATTCCAGAAAAGACCAGGCACTGGTGTTGGGGCATAGCTTCCCAAGGGGAGTACTTCAAAGGTGACCATAGTGATATTCTGCAATGAAGTATGTAGTACTTTTTCTAGGATGAGTTTGTGAACTTAATTGTCAAAGGATAATATTATCTATATCAAGGAATTGTGAAGATTAAATGAGAAAACTCAGAAACAAGAGTCAGCCTTGATATAGCACTCTCAGCTCCTACAGCTAATCCCACCATAACTTAAGTGTATTTTCTCAAATCTATCCACTTACTTCCATTTGCAGTGACATGTGCGTGGTCCAAGAAATTACCCAATTTTGCTGTGCCACAATCTTTTCTAGTCAGAGCTTATATCATGCTGAGAGTACTTTGGCCCTTGAACCAGATAACAATCAGCAAGGCTGTAACCTCATCCAAAGGGAAAAATCAGAGTCTGAGTGCACATCTCAGCCTTAACCACAACTTACCCTCTTGGTCTCCATTTCCCAACTCATATGTCCTGCGGTTTGACTGAACAATTACTTATTTTGTGTGGACTTAGTACTAGGCAACAATAGTTAACAATGGAGACATCTCCTTGTTCAGAAATTTGGCAACGAAACTAGTGATATAATTAATTATATAGCTACAAGTGAAACATCACATGAGGAAAAACCAAACTATGATGATACATATAAATATTATATACATGCATACATGTACATTTAAACTGAATTACACAGACAAAATACCTCTCTAAAGAAGTTTGAAAAGGACCCCTTTGAGTTAAATAAGCCAAAATGGTGGGGTCAGAATATTCCAGGCAATTATCTGGGAAATTCCTGAGACAGAAAGAATAGCTATGGGGGAAGCAAAGAGCCAGCATCGCTTGGGGAGGACAGAGCAGGGCTAGCATGGACACCAGGAAGTGCAAGCCCTGGCTGATAACACTAATCTGTCCAGAGGAAATTAGGAAAAGACTAAAGGGTTTTAAGCAAAGGAAGGACAAGGTCTTGTTCTGATAAGATAGAAGTTTATGTGAAGTGTCTGCAGTGCAGGCAAGTGCCCACTGTAGAGGTCACAAAAGAAGAAACCTGGAGACCAGTTAAAGTCATGGTGTTGCTGTTCTGAAGGTAATAGTTTGTGCTTAGGCAGTCACTGTACAGATGGAAGAAATGGACAGAGCCAAGATATATCATGAAAGTGAGATCAATTACCAATGGGTAATAAAGAGAGAAATCAAGGTGATTCTCAAATTTCTGGTTTTTCTTATCTTTAAGGCTACCTCCAACAGGTAACATGAGGCTTCATCTTATAGATTTATTTATGCATTTAACGAATACCTACAGAGTTCCCAGCACAATGACACAGAGCATTGGTCACCTGAGTTTGGTCCTGCGTCATTAACTGTGGCTTTGAGCAAGGTCCTTCTTTAGAGAGATATTTTGTTCTTAATGTATGAAGATTCTCAGCTGCCCTCATGGGCCACTATTGAGGTTTCTGAGATGGAAGAGGTTGTGGGAAACAGATAGTATACCCTCTGGGAGGCAAATCCTACTCCTTAGAGATCTGATCTTACATCACTGACATGCAGAGTGACATCAAACCCTATTTCTGAAAAATGACTTGTCTGTTAGTGAAGGTCACCAGGTTACTGTGTCACCTGAAGGTGAAATGGTATTCCAGAGAGTCCTCTTGGGCAAATGTATGAGAGTTCCCATCAACTACTTTCTTCTAGCAGTAGACTTTTTGCATCAGAATCTGCAGCCTTTTTTTTTTTTCTTTTTTTTGAGACAGTCTCACTTTCTTACCCTCAGTAGAGTGCCATGGTGTTGTAGCTCACAGCAACCTCAAATGCTTGGGCTTCAGTGATTCTCTTGCCTCAGCCTCCCAAGTAGCTGGGATTACAGGTACCCACCATAATGCCTAGCTATTTTGAGAGACAAGGTTCTGGTTCAGACTAGTCTTGAATCTGTGAGCTCAGGGCAATCCACCCACCTTGGCCTCCCAAGAATCTGCAGACTTCGATAACTGTGTATCTATAGGGTAACAAGTGAAGTAGAGTAGACTTAGTAGAAGAATTCTAATATTCTAATGTCACTTTATTCACTTTCCGTACTGCAATGGACACGTAGTCTCAGAATCAGAAACAAACTGTGGTGAAAACTGCCAACTAGAAAGAATATGCCTGGAATAAACAGGTCAGCAGATGTTCACGTACAGCTCATTGTTACCAGTGTGCCTAGTTTTTTAAAAATAATTTAGAAAGCAAGATGCTTATGAGAACCCTCCTAACATTTAAATGCTGGGTCAGTTTTTTAAATAAAGTGATATGTGGGTCATATAAAATACATCTGGAGGCCAGATGAACTCCTTGATTTGAAGACTCTGGTTTTGAGTAACTTGACAGGTCCCCTGTGGTATCAAGTAACAGGTAACAAGTGAGCAGGAAGGAATTAGGAAGGTGACAACAATGTAACATGTGCTGATGGGGAAACACTGCCTCATGAGATGCACAAAGCTCTGGCTTGGTAAGTGAAGAAAAAGAAATGGAAATGTGAAACTGAAAGACAATTAATTCGATCACCTTTCCTTATAATTGGTTACAAATTTTTGAACAGGAAAGACGTCAGCCTTTCATACACATTCTGAACTTATCTTCCACAATTTAAGAGTGGCAGATTAAAAAATCAGTTCATTGCATTCCTTTGATTTGTAGAATAGAACCCTTAGTTAAAAAATGAAGCTTGTTTTCTCACACATTACATACCCTCAACAATGCCTCTTCTATTTAGTTTAGAAGATGAGTAAACTCTGGTGGCTAAAAGGAACTTGGAATATCATGTAACATCTAAGGGGTCTGAAGTATACCCAGAAGCTTCTCTCTGCCAAGATTTCCTCAACTGTTTATGAAAATATGATCTTGCAAGTTTGCGGTATAAGGATGAAACTCACAGTGTTTCTCTTAAAGTCAGCGTTCAAGGAATTAAAATTACCCTAATTATAATTACAATGTGCAATAGTTAGTGTTGAAAGGTTTGAAGTCTATGCTGAGATACAGAGATAACAGGATATACAATATGTACTTGGCAATGAGATGATATTTATGTTTCCCAGTCCTGGGGAAGAGGGCATAAGCTTTGCAAGGGCAGGGAATTAAAAGACCGTGGATCCAAACAGAAGACATACAGAGGGGTGTAAAGGAAGAGACCTAAAATGAAATGGGAGTTTCTCAGGGTTTTCAGAGGTTTCAGGAGTAAAGTGGATCCCAGTGAGCCACTTAACAGATTAAATGTGGAGAATCTCGGTATTCCACGATGGTCCCTGATGGAGAGGCACTGCAACTGGAGGCATCCACCACCAGAGGGCGCCCCAGCTTTTCTTCCCTAGCTCAATATGACGCTGTGTGGCAGAACAAATACAACTTTGACTTAGAATCTGTACAACTGATTTCACTTTGGCTAGTTGCAAAGTCATTTAAAATGGTCCACCTCAACTCTTCTGTTCTTCATGTCAACACCTAAAATGGGCTATACCAGATCACGGACACCTCTAAATAATCGCAAATTCAAATCTATCCAACAAGCGCTTCTGTGAGCACAAGCTATATGCAAATCTCAGGGGAAGACATCACTGAACAAAACTCAATATTTTTGTTTCAGTGGTGCTCACATTCTAATGGAAAAACAAAAGTCACCAGAAATAGCTGCAAATACAAATATAGAAAGAAAAATAAATTAACTCTCACTCATGTGCATTAAATTGAAAATAACAAATTAGGGGAGCAGGTATAGGGACACCTGTGCGTGTTGAAAGGCGAGAGAGCTTTCACAATGGAGAGAATATTATATATAAAACGGGTCCTCCCAATATGTGAAAATAAGCTTAAGATGCTTTTCTAAAAAACCTTACATTCTGTGCTTTACAATTTTGCCCAATGACTGCTCTGTCTACCTTCCACTATGGTGACAAACAGATGGTACATCTTGGGGTACCTTATGCTACGTGGGAATGAGTACAGGTGCAGCTGAGATGGAGCATTACTGCTAAATTACTGTTTTCATCTCATTTTTCAGATGTAATTTGTATCCAACCTAGGAGAAACCTCTTCAAACCATCGCAAGAAATACCCACATCTAGAAAGAAAGGGAAATGTGTTTTTCCTCCTGGTAGTTCAAGCCATCTAAAATTGAAACTAGTTTGATTACACAGTGATTATCTACTGCACTTAAAATCCTCATTATATAAAATCTAGGAGGATACAGAGGGCTTTTATTTCACTTTCTCTTTTAGATATTTTTCACTTTACCCCTTGACCAATCATTTTATATCTGTGAAACTTTATTTTCTCAACTCTCACAAACACAGTGGCTGCTTCTTGACTAAGTTCCGTTGACCCAGGGCTAAGATGGGGTAATTAGCACAGGGTAAGTAAGTCTCTAGAAGTTGATCATTTCATTCACACAGCTAGATGATTATCTTGACTTATCCCAAATTACATTTTTTCTCCAAAGTGGGAGATATAATCTTTAGCAACAAAAATTTCTCAGGAACTATTCCAACAAATCAAGGCAACGCTGGAGGGTGCTTTTTGTCATTTCTGTGTATTATATTTTGGAAAGGATAAAAGTAGAAGAAATACTCCGAATTCAAACACCATGAGGCTTTGTCAACACCAACCATAATCCTGAAGTGGAGAACAATGTCTCTGTGAATGAGGCTCACCTCCTCTCACTGCCTGAGAATCTTCCAGTGTCTTCAGGTGAAGCTTAAACCCTCATTGAGAGTGAATTCTTGGTAAACAATTTTGCTTGGCAAAACCACATGGAAGTTAATGGTGCTTGAAGAGTCTTCTGAAGTTCTTCAAAAGCAGGTAATATGAAGGCTGAATAGTTTGATTGAGACATCTGGGTGCTGCAACCTGATATCTTGGTCTTACAAGATTATTCAGGTAGATTTAATCTTAGGGACTTGGCCCTGTTTATGTAGAGACCAAAATCTCATAAAAAAGGATAAATCTAAAATCAAGAAAGATAATACCTTATTCTATAGTGATGAAACAATAACTTACATTCAAAGAGCACTTTATAATAGCTTCTAGAACACTGTGGCTATCAAAGAAGAATTTGACTATTAGACTCAGAAAGCAAAGCATTTTTAGAATACAGAGTTGACCTTGGGGCATAAGCAGGTTAAAGTTAGAGCTTTATTTATTTTTAAATAATAATAATATATATATTATATAATATAAATAATAATAATATATATATTATATAATATAAATATATATAAGCTCTAACTTATTTATATTTTTAAATAATAATATTAAAATAATTATTAATTATATATAATTTATTATTAATTAATTATAATTATTAATTATAAATATTATTATTATTATTTAAAAATATATCTAAGCTCTAACTTTAACCTGCTTATGCAGATTAATAATAATAATTGCTATTATTATTATTATTATTTGAGACAGAGTCTCACTTTGTCACATTCTGTAGAGTGTGGTAACGTCATAGCTCACAGCAACCTCAAACTCTTGAGCTCAAGCAATTCTCTTGCCTCAGCCTCCTGATTAGCTGGGACTACAGGCACTCCTCACAATGTAGATGAGGTCTCACTCTGGCTGAGGCTGGTCTCAAACCTACAAGCTCAGGCAACCCACTCACCTCAGCCTCCCAAATACTAGGATTACAGTCCTGAGCCACCATCCCAGTCTATTTTTAAATTATTAACACTATTTTCCCATTAAATGGATTATTTTTGTTATAGTGTAAGAAGTAAATGTTTGCTGGGAATCTGGATTACATGAGCTACAAGCCCTCCAACTCATATATTCTATGAATTGAAAAAGGATTAGTGACAAATATTTTAAAGAGGCACAGAAGATTGAAGTCATATCTGACTAAGATTATTTACTTAGCAGAATACTTGGTGCTTGGGAAATGAAATTAACCTAAATACTTTCTTTGCAGACAGAATTTTCAAGAATTTCAGAGCTGTATCCAAATTCAGATAAGGTGAATTTTATATAGGATATACACAATTCTATTCCATCATCAAACATTACATAAAAACTCCATTTTTAAAATTGTTGGAGAAAGTAAGAATTAATAATCTTTCCTATTGCTCCACTGACTAAATCCCAGCAGCCTATCCACCTGCCTAGCAACAGACATTTTTTCAAATACAAAACCACATTCGACCATTTTCCCACCCCGGACATCATTATTCTTTCCTACCAAGAGAGTCTAAGAAATTATACTCTTTAGGCAGAAAGCTCATCCAGAAAACACACAAAAGGAGGGGTGTCCTTTAGAGGGGTCCTTTATTAATGGATTATGCGTGTTTGTGTGCGTATCTGAAAATGAGAAGCAAAAATACAGAAGATTGAGAGCAATGGGGTCTATTTTCTTCACAGCAGAAAATTTCAAAGACTTTTCCACTGACACAAAACCTGGAAATAACAAAACAGTGGCCATCCTAGGAATTTCAAAAATGCTTCACAGCTTCCTAACAACGATAAAACAAAAGTCTTGATTTCTGAGTTCTGGTAAAAGCTCCACACAGAATATTTAGTTCATCTCCCAATTATCTCTTTACCAAAACTTTTTAATGTGATAAGTAAAATTTATGTTGAGAAAGAGTCTCAAGATTCTATCAACATTCTGTTTTTCTGTTTTCAATTTGCTGAATTATTTATACAACCCAAGATGAACCTTATGATTTTTTTCTATTTCTCCCTGAGACTATTTCTATTTACTCATGATTCAATTTGGGATTCATTTTTCTATATTCATTGTCAGAGCTACAGTGACAGAAGCAGAGGAAAGAAATAATGAAGAGATAGATAGTTCTGTCATTTTAAAGAATATGTCTTAGTGCCAATAAATTTCCTCATTTTTATTTATAAGCTTCATTTTTTCCAGGAAGGTTTCTGACCAGCTATTTCCTTGGCTTTTTATTGAAGAACTAATTAATGTGTAACTACAGTATGCCAAGCACAGTAGTCAAGGAACACAAAGTATTGGTGGCATATATGAAAGATAAATGAAATATAATTCACAGCCTCTAAGATTAATTCTTTAGTTAGGGAGACAGACTCAAACACAAATACTTTAAGATATATAATATATTACAAAAGAGGAGAAAAAATTCTGTTGTCAGTATGTTGGGTACCCATAATAAATCATTGAGGAACATTTTAAAAAATCAAATGTGAAGTACTATCCCAAATATTAAATTGTTTACTGAAAATCAGTCAAATAATAATTCTTCATAAAACACTTTTTTAGGAATTCAATTTGCCATGAATGAAAGGTCATTGTTATTACCAATAGATATGAAATGTTCCTGTTTGGCACTACTCTCCTCCGTCTTATCAAAAGTAAAATAAGATACATGTGCATCTTTCTTCTACTTTGAGAATCTCCACTAACCTCAATGGGTTCATCAACAGTTCTTGATAAGTACATGACTTCTAGTCTCATCCCCTAAAAATCAGTGGCATGGAGTGAGAAATAAGTAAAAACTTCTGAGTTATTGAGTAAAAATATTTAATAGTATCACAAATAAAGGTAATTATTGTCTTGTGTCTGCACAATCCAAGGCTTGTGACCATCAAGGTGTGAGAGAGTCCCTCTTGATACATAATAAGCACAGCTGTCACTAGACATAGCCCTCCAAGAAAGAAAAAAGTGAGCTGACGCTTCAACTAAAGGAGCATAGTGACAATGCTGAGATTTAGAGTCTTGGGTGAACAGAGCTGGGGAACGCAGCTTGGCTCTCCCCACTGAGCCAATATCCTCAAAACGAACAAAAGCAGTTACAAGTTGGTGGCCGTTTGTAACAGCAGAAATATACACAGTTAAATAAAAGCTAGTTTGAGTTAGACTCACATAACCAATATGTTCACAAATAAAACCAAGGTCACAGGGCAAGCCATCATGAGTAAAAGTTGATAGGAACAACAAACAGATCTACAGAGTGCTATGCATGAAATAAAAAGGAAAAAAGAAAACAATCACAAAGGTGAGCACACAAAAAACAAGAGTGTATGAAATAAGAAGCAGATTGGGAATAAAAATAGAAGAACTTCTAGAAAAACAGTAATGCATTTATTAAAATCATTTTTCTATCCTTGCTTCAATTGTCAGTTTCATTTCTATTTGCAGCGTGTGTTTTCAGGCATACTCAATATTCTTTAGTCTAGAAGCAAAGACCTGTTGAACTATCACCAGTAAACCAGACAGTGTAACGAAGAAGAATTTTTGTTCACGTTAAGTGTCAGCTGGGATTTTGCAAAACGCCATCTTTAAGCACACCAAATCTCATGGATACAACAAAAGAATCTATGATATTTGCTGCTTAAAATGTTGTTTTGAGCAAATGCAGAAATAAAGGCCATGACCAGGTAATAAGGGCACAGAACTAAGAATCCGGCTTTCCAGCACAAACTGGTCACAAGAAAAGCAAAGGAGCAGTTGGGGACTCAGAATTCAGGACCAGGTCAAAGATTGTTTCTCTGCTACAGAGATTAGAGGTAGATACCAACCACTCGATGATACAAAATTAGAAACCAGTATAGATATCGTAAAGCCAGTGTTCTAATTCAGCCAGACTGGAGAGAAACTCAGGCATAGAGGGCAACGTAACATGTTTTATGCAACTCATGGGTGGCTGGTAAGCTAAGTTACGTGGGAGGTCTGCCCTAGCTCCTGGCAGCTGGGAAGGTAAAGTTACACATCACAATCTGTGATCCGCAATCCACACAAGAGAAAGGTCTGGCGCACCTTGATACCCAGAGGAGCAGCGGTTACATAAGGACACTATGTTATGGCTATCTAGGAATACTAGGCACCTTCCCAAGGGAAAGAAGCCTAGGTAATGTCTTCTGGTCTCTTCCCCATGGCCATGGGAGAGAAAGCCCAAACACTCGTTCCTATCCCTGTATCTAGATATATACTGCAAACCATTTGCAGAAAGAATGTGACTTCCCATTATAGGACCTGATCTCAATCATGTGCATCAATTCTTGATGGTGTCTTCTTAAAATCCTGAATTAAAATACCTTTAAACATCATGATATGATTGTTTGTGCGTGACCATCAAAGAACTTTAAGTACCCAGGCTGTTCCTTTACACTCCAACGGACCAAGTACAGATCCCCATGCAGACACTGATCTACAGAACTGTGAACTAATGAATATGGATTGTGTTAAGCTGTTAAGCTTGTGATAACTTCTTATATAGCAAGAAAAACCTCAAACACTTTCTTAAATTTAAGTTTAAATTTTTCTAAAATTCAGATTTTATTACTTCCTTGTTTTAAGGCTTCACAGGCTCTTTGTTGAAAGGAAGTGAATTCTTACCCCTTGCTGTGACATACCAGATACTTAACTGGGCTCCTATCTACCTCTCCTGCTTTATCCATAGACAACCTTTCCCAGAAGTTCTAGGCTCCAGCCACACTGAACCATTAGCCTTTCTGGAAAAACATTTGAGGAGAGGCAACAGACTAATTCCCTTAACATATCTACCAATTTGTGTATTGCAGAGTCTAGAAAACTAAAAACTGTATTTTCCCCCTACAACTCCACACCTCAGTGGCTACCCTTGTATCTACTCTTGTGTAATCTCCTACCCCTGAGTTCAGGCAGAGTCGTGACTTGGGTCTTACCAACAGAATCTGTCAACGGTGCTAGGATGTCACTCTCCTGGATTACATGATACATTAAACTCTGTCTTAGCAAACGAGAGAAAGCTTCCCCAGCACTTATCATAGTATAGTTAAGTTGGGATGTTTTAAGGTGTCTCTTTTTTTCTACTCTACTAATTTGGCTGAGGTGGGGAAAAAATGTATTTTATTTATCTCCAAGGCCATGGATTCTAGCATATCTAATAAATCTTGTTGAATGGAACTGCACAATACTATAAATATTTTACTCCAGCTTTACATTTTAGGGTTCAGAGAAGCATTCCGTGTTCCACCAACTCTGGGCTAGCAGGCCCTGATTATCATCCTGAGGGCCTGGCCATGGGAATCATTTAATTTTGAAGTTCAAACACACACAAAAATGGCAAATGAAAATATCAACTTTCATGTTCTACAGAACTATCCTATGATCCTACCCTTTTCAGCTGTCCAAAACATCCCTGGGCTTGTTTAGATAGCACTTCTTTCTCCAGGTTAAGCCCTTCTTCTAACTCATCAAAAATAAACAGACATTAGGAAAAAAATGAAAATAAAATCTTCCAATTTTATTTTTAATTTAAGCAAATCTTAAGATTCAAAGAAAGACTGATACTGTGAACTTCTCCATAATGCAAATATAATTTGCCATTCATTTTAAAAATAAAATGCTAACATAGACATTTTTTAATTGGGTAAGATATCTCTGAAAAAGGTTCAGCCAAATCCAGATTTACATACAAGTAAACTATTAATTGAGACTGGTGATGATAAAAAGGATTTTTAATAAGTAAATTAAATTAAATTATCAGAGACTGAAGATAATAGTAAAAGCTTAAATAAATATAAATCTCATTCAGTGTTTTAACTATAAATATGTTAGAAATGAATAAATAGAATATTTATTATTTATTCCTATTAAGAAAAGAAATTGTCTATGATCCTAAATTCCCAGGTCCTAACTCAACAACTATTGCGGCTTTAAGACATCTCTACATTCCAAAAGAAAATGTGAGTAAATCGGACTTAATAAAAAGCTTGGCATATATACAAGATAGAATACTATTTTGCTATAACAAAGAATAAAATCCTGTCATTTGCAGCAACATGGATGGAACTAGAGGTCACCGAAGTAAGCCAGGCACAGAAAGACTGGTATGACATGTTCTGACTCATACGCGGGAACTAAAACATTGATCCCATGGCAGTAGGGGGCAGAATGCTGGTTACCGGAGACTGGGAAGGGTGGGGAGGGAGATGAAGAGAGGTGAGTTAATGGGTTAGATTAACAAGCATACAGTTAGATAAAAGGAGTACTTCTTAGTGCTGGATAGCACAGAAGGCTGACTAGAGTGAATAAAAAACTACCGTGTATTTCCAAATAGCAATAACAGAAGACTTACAGAAATGTTTCCAATACAAACAAAAAATGAAGGTTGGATGGACTTCCTTGACACTGATTTGATCATTATACATTGTATAAAATATCACTTGGACCCCACAAATATGGATAATTATTATGTATCCACTCAAAAGAAATGAATAAATAATAAAATTTAAAATATTAGACCTAATCAAAATTAAAATCTTGTGCTGCAAAAGACCATCAAGAAAGTAAACACTAGCTCGCACTGGGGCGGACCGTGCGACAGTCCCTCGGGCCGTGCCACGCAACCTCGGGCCCTTGTGCTGCCAACCGAGGGCGATCTCTCAGCGCGCGGGAGCCAGCGCGGCACTCCGAATATAGCTGTGTCAGTTACGAAGCCTTCCCGCATCAACCTGGCCACTGGAATCCCCAGTAGTAAAGTGAAATGCTCAAGGCCCTCCAGCACAGATGATGGCTACATTGACCTTCAGTTTAAGAAAAGCCCTCCTAAGATTCCTTATAAGGCTAGGTACTTGCCACGGTACTGTTTTTGATTGGCACCTTTCTCATTATCATAGGCTCCCTCCTACTGTCGGGCTACATCAGCAAAGTGGGGGTGGGGGGACAGACCCAGCCGTTCCAGTCCTGATCATGGGTATTCTGGTGTTTCTTCCTGGATTTTACCACCTGCGCATTGCCTACTCTGCATCCAAAGGCTAGGAGTAACCTACGATGACATTCCAGACTTTGATGACTAACACCCACCCACCTCAGCCTTGAGGACAGGAGTCACAGTGGAACTAGACCTAAATTGGAGATACTGAGCAGAAACTACGGCTAAGGGCCAAGGGATTCTGAAGTTTGTTATGTTTAACAAAACAATGGCCAGATTTTATGGGTGCATCCCAAAGATGTTAACTGTGCTTATTAATTAGATAATTAGGACATGCTCTGTTTTTCATCTCCTAGCCCTGGCCAAAACTCTTAGCAAGTTTTTCCACAGGAATATGTATCATGGAGCAATGTTAATTATCTGGGAAAATGGAAGGTTATACTGTAGCGGAAAGTATTGCCACCACCACCGCTTTAGAGTTGAATGTTTCTTTTAAATAGTCTTCATTGTCAATTTGTTTTTGCAGCAAATGGAAGAATGCAGTATGTCTAATTTCTTATCACTAAGTAACTTATTTTTTAAATGTCTAAGTATCTTACCTGCTACCTTCAGTTCTAGTTGAAGAACATGGTAAAATCAAATATCTGTAGCATTTTTTAATTGCTTATTGACAGCTACTGAGAATTTTTTAAATAGCAGAGCAAGTTTTCAAAATTTAAACCCTTTCCCTGTATACCAATCCTTGGCCAGCTCTGATCTGTATCGCCAGTAGGTTGAACAGCATATAATTTGGACCATTCATTGTGTCCTGTACAGATCAAGATACTCTGTATATATCATGCCTTTAAAGAATGAACTTTTGGCTGTTTCCTAATGAAAAATATAGATAAGGGTTGTTATTTAGAGTTTATAACCCTTTTGCCAGCATCTTGTGTAATGATGTCATTCTGCTAAAGATCACAAGTGTGATCCCTAGAAGACTAGATTGCCTTAGGCTGATTCTGTTTGGCTTGCTTGCAAAAAGTGACTTATACTCAAAAATTAAAATGTTGAAATTCAGATCCTAAACTTAAAATGAGTAAACTTTAAACATTTCAGAAGACACTTTCACGATCTTACAATGTCTTAAATCCTAATATGGAGGATTGCCTTTGTTTTCAGATCACTGGCATATGAATCAGACTCTTCTTTCCCGTCATTCTTTTACTCTGAGGTTGTGGACTGGGGGAGCTAGAAGCTTGGACATTCTGTCAGCAATTTAGAAGGCTGTGGGTAGAGCAAGTTATGGGGTGAAGATAAGTTTTGCATGTGTTAAATTTTAGGTATCTACTTGATATCCGGGTGGAGCTGTTGAGGTAACTGCAGGGCCCACGTGTATCTAGAGTTTAAGAGGAGTTCTAAACTGAAGATAGAAATCTGGGAGTCAGTATTTGGACAGTGTCTTAGGAGCCCTAGGGGCAGTTGAGAGCACCAGTGGAATGAGTGCACGTGGAAGCAAAAGGAGGACTCAGGAAATGGGGGGACAAACAGAAGGTGTCCTAAAGCAGCTTCCAAGGTTAGACGCATTTGATAACGGGAGGGTGGGCTGAGGAGTCCAGTACTCTAGAATTCTTGGGCCTTGACACTGAAGGTGTGAGGTGCTATCTAAAGTCTCATGTTGGACAGTGTTTGTAAACACAGTATTTGCTCCTTATAAAAGTAATGATGCTGCTGGTCAAAAAAACCAAAATGGAACAGAAAGGTATAAAGTGAAAAGTAAACATCTGAGAGGATGGGGAGTAAATATTTTCTCCCCCCGCTCACCTCCCAAAGTCGTCAAAGGTTTCTAACTACATAAACATATCTGTTTTTAAAAAAAAAAAAAAAAGTAAACAGACAACGCACAGTAGAAAAAAATACAAGGTCAAAAATTTAAGTTCACAAACTCATCCTAGAAAAATGTCTAGGATTTGATAATGTCTCATTATCAAATATGACTCCAGTCACCTTTGAAGTACTCCCCATGAGTAAAACACCACTGCCTAGTCCTTCCTTAAAAGTAATTTGGGAACTCTTTTTCTGGAACGACCATCAGTGCTGTCATCGTATGAGGTCTGAAAAGTAAGCTCATGAACTCCTTCTAGGAACAGTGCTTTGAAGGGTGGGATCAGGTGATCGCTGGTACCTCAAAGGTGACCATAGTGATGTTCAGCAAGGAGGTATGGAGCACCTTTTCTAGGGTGAGTTTGCAAACCTAATTGTCAGACCCAATATTTACAAACATATATGTGACCAAGGACTTGTATTCAGAAGATATGAAGAACTCCTATGACCCAAACATAAAAAGACAAATATCCCAATTTAAAAATGGGTAAAGGATCTGGATAAACAGTGTTCCAAAGAAAATATACAAATGGCCAATAAGCCTGTTAAAAGAAGGTTAATGTCATTAGTCATTAGAAAAATTCTAAACTGGAAAATAGTTTGGTGGTTCTCAAAAAGTTAAAGAATTACCATAGGATTCTACAATTCCTTTCTTAAATATATATTCATAAGAAATTATGAAAACATAAATACACACAAAAACATAAAAAATACAGAAAAAGCACACTGGACAAATTGTAAATATTTAATCTAATAATCATAATCTTTATAAATAATAAGTTCTCGATTTGACTTTCCAGTTAAAATATAGAGATTGCCAAACCGAATATGCTATTTGCATGATACCAACATAAAACATAAAAACATAAAACACTGAAAGCAAACTTTTAAAAACTAAATACCTAAACACCATTTATACAAAAGCTGCTTGTGCTATATTAATATCATAAAAAAATAAATATTTGGTAAAGCATAAATTTCTAATGATTAAAAATGTCATTATTTCTTTTAAAAGATGTAATAGTTCTAAACATGTGCATGTAAAAATCTAGCTTCAGAATATATTAAGTAAGAAAATGCGTGAACTACCAAGAAAAGTTAACAAGTCCACTATGAAAGTGGAAGATTTTTACATACTTCAGTCACCAATAGATTAAGCAAAAAAAACCCAAAAATGTAAGCTAAGCTTTAAAAAGTTAAAATTAATTCAAGGAACATATGAAGAACACTACATTTTAAATAGGAGAAATCACATATTTTTCATTACACATAGGCCATGAGGAAAATGCCACAAGCTTTAAACCAGTTCTCAAAACATTCTGAGAATTACAAACATGAAGATTATGTTTTCTGACCTTAATGTAGTTAAGTCAGAAAACACTACAGAAAAAAAAAAAAAGCATAACCTCAAAAATCCTATATTTGGAGGTAAAAAGCATACTCCTAAATAACTTTGTGAGTGAAAAAAGAACTAATATAAGCATTTAGAAAATACTGCAAAATAAAAGCAAAAAAATTAAAAAATAATGCATGTGTCAGCTTGAAGAATGATATCTATAGGAAAATTTATAGCTTTGATTGCATAAAATAGAAAATCAGGATGCTAGAAATTAATGAACTAAATATTCACTTTAAAAATTAAAAAAGAATACAGAATGAATGCAAATAGACTAAGGGAGAGAATAAATATGATAAAGACCACATTAATAAAAACAGAAGACAAAGACTTAAGACAGTCTTAACAAATTCATCAAATTTTATTGACAAGCAAAAATTTTAAATAAACAATATTAGAAATGAGAAAGCAACTAGAACACTAGAGAAGCAGATTAAATATAAGGAAATATTATTAACAACTCTGTGACAATTGGGTTGAAATTGGAAAGCTCCCAGAAATAGACAAATTCCTGCAAAATATGAAAATGACGCTAGAAGAACTAGGCCCTCCTGAAAAGTTCTATATTTAGCAAAGCAGGAATTAAAGCAGGAATTAAATATCTCCCACAAATAGAATACGGCAGGTGAATTCTATCCAACTTCTTTCAAAAATCCCCGATTTATACAAACAATTTTAGAGAAGTGAAAAAGCGGAGGCATTGTCTATCTTCTATTCAAAGAAGCTGATACACCTCCGGCTTTGAAAATAGACAAGAATTGATTAAGAAAAAAAATTTGTTAGTCCATCCAAGCCATTAACATTAAAATCAAAATGTTAAACAAAATATGACTAAACCAAACCCAACAATACACATGTACAATAATGTATCATGAACCAATTGAGTGTATACGAACACATGAAAGTTTGGATCAATATCAGAAAATCATTTCATATAATTTATCAAGTTAAGAGTTTAAAGAATTATCTCATCTTAATGATTGTTTTTAAAAGCAATTGCTAAAAGCCACCACATACTCATGATTTTTTATAAATTTTAATAAATTTGCAAAAGTAAGTAGCCTATTATTTTGGGCATATCTGTGTATAGTAAAACTATCTTTAGAAAGGCACAATAATTATCCACCCAAACCTTAGAACCAAGGTTAGCTTGAAGAATGAGAGATTAGGGCATGATATTCCGGAAACCTCAGATGTATTGCTATCATTTTATATTTTTTAAGGTCCATGATACCTACTTTAATGTTTGTTTCATGATCATTCTTTATACTCTTTTGTTTGTAAAAAAGCTATTTGAGAAAGAATAAACAAAAATATTTTTGAAATGAAAAAAGCAGAGTTTGGGGCGGCACCTGTGGCTCAATGAGTAGGGCGCCAGCCCCATATACCAAGGGTGGTAGGTTCAAAGCCAGCCCCAGCCAAACCGCAACAAAAAAATAGCCGGGCGTTGTGTTGAGCGTCTGTGGTTCCAGCTACTCTGGAGACTGAGGCAAGAGAATCGCCTGAGTCCAAGAGCTGAGGTTGCTGTGAGCTGTAACGCCACAGCACTCTACGGAGGGTGACAATGTGAGTCTCTGGCTCTTAAAAAAAAAAAAAAGAAAGAAAGAAAAAGAAAACAGCAGAGCTTCACTATGACTAATATATAAAAAGTTCATTTATAAAGAAAATAGATAAAAATTTTCAAACCTCGGCTCGTCGCCCATAGTGGGTAGGGTGCCAGCCACATACACCGGGGCTGGCGGGTTTGAACCCGGCCCAGGCCTGCTAAACAAGGACAACTGCAACAAAAAATAGCCTGGCGTTGGGACGGGCACCTGTATTCCCAGGTCCTTGGGAGGCTGAGGCAAGAGAATCACTTAAGCTCAAAAGTGTGAGGTTGCTGTGAGCTGTGATGCCATGCACTCCACCAGGGCAACATAGTAAAACTCTGTCTCAAAAAAAATAAAAAAACAAAGATCTTCAAATCTTTATTTTAAGCTGTAAACCAAATATAAAAGAATTTTACTCCAGCTAGAATGCTGCCTATAATCTCAGTTTATAGTGATTCCCTCCAGATTGCTGTCTGAAAGCCCCTCTGTGAGCTGCCTTGTCGAAGTAGAAAAATGACCTCCACTAAACAGAGCACAGCTAATCATGAAATTGAGACTTGTGACAAAGATGCAATAGAAAGATCATTCTGTCCACAGCCTGTGGGGCCCCCAGACACCCAGAGTCTGGGTAATGTCCAGTGATGAACCTAAGAATGGCTGTTAATTTTATATAAATTACTTCTAATGTTGGTAATGATACTGTAGAGCATGTATTTTTAATAGCTTTTACACAGATAGAGAAACTAAAACTCATATAAATTAAATAATATATCCATGGTTATAAAGATAACAAATTATAGTGTCTAACTTTAATCCAGATTTGACTTCTGAACTTGTGTGCTTCCTGCTAACTCTCTCATCATTCATCTACAAAAATCTTTCATATAGTAAACAAATATTTTCGACAACATTTAACAATTAACATCTATATGACACATAACCAGCAATAAATTAAAAGACAGTAGGTATGGTTTAAGACCATTCCTTAGGAGTCATACTGCTAGCTACTACTTTAATCAAGGCTAGATACGATTTTAAATTGGCTTTCAACATGACTGACCTAAGGGGGTATTCACTTTACAGATTTATTCCCTTTTCTATTCTCCATCATGAAGAGCTCCATTTGGACATGATATCATTTTCATCAGCTTCGGCGCATTTACAGAAAAAATTTAAATTTCAAAGATCTAGCCTTTCTTATCAATGTCCACTAGAAAAGAATCTGTGGCAAGTTAGAGACACTAATGCAAAAAAAAAAGGAGGTAATTGGATGTCCACCCTCCGGCTGACCCCTAAACGCACTCCTACTATTTCATCTTCCAGTCAACTCCTATTTAGTGGCACAGAAAATACCGATGTGCACAGGGTATCTTCAGAAATTTTTAAGGCAAATTTAGAATGTAGCAGAATTTAACACAGCTTCCTCCTTTTTATTTTAAATGCCACTGTATGAGCATGACTAGATAGGACTGAGAACCTAGAAGTGGAAATGAATTGCTTCAACCAACAGACAATAACACTGCATGATTTAAAGGAAATGTCAGGGTTAACTGGTGTCAATGATTTGCTATATCTCCCAGCAGTCAGCCACAAAAAAGGCTGTCAGCATTGCTAAGAGCTAAATATCCTTCCAATTGATAAGCAGCTTAAAAGGTCAAGTGTATGCAAAAGTAAAATGTAATCCTTTTTGCATTTATTTCAATAGTTTCATCATATGATAAATATCACTCGTTAGGCAGTTTTAATGTAATTGGGCTATACAGGATCATGAAATTACAGTTTTTTATTTATGGAGAACTAAAACAAAAATATATGTACAGTAACTGTCGATTAGGAAAAATAAATTCCTTTCTAATGCACACATAGTAAGTAGTACAATGTTTTTAATCTTTAGATTGAGTTGTTCAAAAAATTTTAAGTTTTTCTTTCATTCAATATATAAAAGTGAATTTGACTGTTCAAGCCATTAACGGTAATGATGGTTCTTATTAGCAACCAGCATTTTGCAGCTATTCTTAGGGTAAATTTAGCTAAGCTCACAATGTCAAATTAGAGCAAAGAATTTGATATATTTTCTTCTTCTACTCACATTATAATGACTTCTCTGATGTTTTTCATCTTCCCAAAGGGGAGCTTGCAAAAACTGGAAATGTTTTGGAGTGCTACCCTGGCCTTTAAAAAGAGTATCCATTGGTATAAGAGGGCATTTCTTTTAATCCCTAGAAAAAGGCTAGAATTATATCTTACATCAAGCAATTCTAACAACTTAAAGGATCTTGGAAGAAAAGTAGAAAATTTATATGCATATGTAACATTATTTTATTATTGCTCAATGCCACATATAGTAAACACAACAATCATCAATATCTCTTATAGAATACCAGTGTTAGCATCCACATAGTCAAAACTTGCTTTGGAAATTAAATACTGAAGTAATGTCTTTGCTCAAATTTGACATGAAAACCAGAGCCTCACACGGGATTGACGTGCTAGTGAATTACTTTGTGGGTGATGCTGAAGAGAAGTAAAAGACCAGGGAGCTTAATTTCATGTGTGAATTTGACTAGACTGTGGTGTACCTAGAAATTTGGTCAAATGTTATTTATTCTGTGTGTTTCTGTGAGGATGTTTGGAATGAGATTAACAGTTAAATCAGTAGGCTAAGTAAAGCAGGTTGCCCTCCCAAGTATGGATGGGCCTCATCCAATTAGTTGGAGGCCTGCAAGAACAAAAGGGCTGACACTCAAGTGAGAGAAAATCCTTCCTGCTGAACTGAGATATTGGCTTTTTGTTTGTTTTGTTTTGTTTTTTGTTGGTTGGTTTTTGCACTTTCACTGAAGTACCACCTCTTCCTAGTTCTTGAGCCTGCTAAACTTTGGCCTGGTAATACATATAAAGATTTAATACAGGGGGCTTAGTGAAACCTAATTTTCTAGATACCCAGAATAATCCCAACTAGAAAATAAAATTTAAAATTAGATACTCACTGTAGCAATAAAATCTACAAAGTATCTAAGAATTTTCACAAAAATTTATAAAATATCTGCTATGATCTGAATGTTTGTGTCCCCCTAAATAAATATGTTGAAATCCCAACCACCAAAATGATGATAGGAAGATGTGGGGCCCTTGGGAAATGATTAAGTTGTAAGGGCAGAGTTCTCATGAATGGAATTAATGCCTGTATAAAAGAAAGATCCTTCCTCCTTCTGCCATGTGAGGTTACAGCAAAAAGGAAACCATGTATTCGCCAGAGAACTGGTACCTTAACCTTGGACTTCCCAGCCTCCCAAACTGTGAGAAATAAATTTCTGTTGTTGGTAAGCTAGTCAGTTTTTGGAATTTTGTCACAGCATCCCAAAGGAACTAAGAAAATCTCCATGGAGAAAATGCTAAAATTCTAGCAAAGGACATAGAAGATAAACTGAATTAATAAAAGGACATTCCACACACCTGAATAGGATGACTCAAAGTCACCTAGACATTGAGACCATAGCAAAATTTTAGTTAAACATTTTGAGAAACTTGATAAAGACTATAAAATTTATTTGGAACATAAAGGTGCAAGAATCGTCATTTTTTTAAATCAATACAGAGTGGGTGAAGAAACAGATAAAACAATGGAACAAAATGTAAGCTAGAGACAAGATAATGCATATGGAAATATAATAGAGGCGGGACTAAAAATAGTACTGAAAGAAAGGATAGTTCAATGGATAATGTTAGGAAAACTGGCTCACTCTTTGGGGAAAATAAAACTGAATATCTGAGTAAAACCACATGTAGTATTTGAAAACGGACTCCAAATGAAGAAAATATCTAAATGTGTAATATATCTTTCTAAGATTGTCATAGATGTAACTTTTATAGTTACAAAAGAATGTAGAAATGTAAGAAAAATAAAAGGCCTCTTCAAATGTCAAATATACAATTGGTAAGGCAAAATACAATTTTAATCAAAATTAAAGCATTCTAGGGATGGACTTTGAAAATAGGATGGTAAATGAAATAAACCAGTCACCAAAAAGGCAAATACTATATGGTTATTTGCTTATATGAGGTACCAAATTCAAAGAAACAGAAAGTAAAACAGTAGTTTCCAGGACCTAGGAGAGGAAAAGAGAGAATTGTTGCTTAATGGGCATAGAGTTTTGATTTTGCAGAATGAAAAGAGTCTGAAAACCAATACAAGATAATGAAAGTGTGTTTGACAGAACCATACACATAAGAATTGTTAAGATGGTCAAATTTTATATACATTTTACCATAAATATTTTAAATTATAGATTTTATTTGACAATATGTCACCATGTTAATGACATATTGTTGGAAAGAGAGAAAACAATGGCAATATCTGGTAACAGGTCAATATCAAAATCACTATGAAGAACTCCTACAAATTCATTAAAATAGCTCTGGAACACCCCACTAGAAAAATGGGCAAAGAAAACAAACAGACAATATGCAGATGACAAAAAGTTAATACGTATATAAATAGATGCTCACAGTTAAAGTAATCAGAGATATGCAAATTAAAACAACAATGAAATAACTTTTTATACCTATTACACTACCAAAATTAGAGCCTTGATAATGCTAAATGTATCCAGGGATATAGGATTAAAGAACCCTCATGAACCCTTCCCAACCTATAGAATATGACCCTTCTGGGGAGCAAAATGGAACCTCATACATCACGGACAGAAAAGAAAAAAAAAGAGGAAAACAGAATATTTTCTCTTTTGCACCAAGTCTCATATTCATGTTTTGCCAGAGGGCATAAAAGGAGTAGTGATGGATTAAGTACAACAAGGGCATGGAATAGACTTTCTTGCCAGGAAGATAGGGAATTAGTATTCCTCTGAATGGCTTCTTCACTTCACCTTACTCTTAAAAATAAAAGTATCGAAAATGTGTCTGACAAAATTGACTTCTGTTTATTAACAAAGTGTATCCCTTATCCACTCCCTTTTCTAGCACTTCTCCTTGAAAATAAATAAAAAGATCAATATCTGTCATGAAATACAATTTCTCAACAGAAGGTTAGTATCTAAATCCAACAATAAGTGAAAATGATAGTAATTCACAAACAAGGTTTTATTTAATACTTTAAAATCAATCAGTATAATTAACACATTAATAAAATAGAGAGAAAATTAATGTCATCATCTCTAGAGAGGCTAGAAATACCACTGACAAAATTAATCTCGCGTTTATGATACAAATACTCATCAGACTAAGATAGTTGCAAAATACTAAGAAAAGATCACATTCAATTGACCACTGTCCACCCTGAAATTGAGAATAAGACAAGGATATGTGCTGTTACCGCTTCTGTTCAACACTATTATGGAGATACTGGTCATTCTTTCCTCTTGTGGCCACACTGAGCTTGATAGAGCCTATCCAACATTCGCATTCTAGAACAGTTGCACATGCTTATGTTGAAAAAATTAATCAAGCTGTACATTTGTAATTTCTGTACTTTTTCAGTATGCATGCGATCAATCAATGAAGAGTTTCTCAGTTTTTTAAAAAATCCAATCTTCTACATTAAAATTCGAGCATTTAAACACTACGAACATTATTTTGTACAGAAGTAGGTGGAGCATACACATACACTGAGAGGATACACATCATCCTTTGTCACTAGGTAGATTATAAATTGGGAATTTCATTTTAATATTTCAAGCAAGACCACTAAATTAAGTAACTATACTGTTCCAATGATAAAATGTCATTAAGAGGTTTGCCTTCTTACTTTGCTTATGCACAGTGCTAAGCAGAGGAACTGATAGAAAGAGCACTGATTGGAAGATGAGAAAAAGAACTGGCCCCCCTTTGTTTTACAGGTTGTTGTCCTGGTACAGATGATGGACATACAGCACATTAACACAATGCCCAATATATACAATATTCTTACAAGAGGAATAACAATAATAATAATTTGCATCCACTTTCCCAGTGTGTAAATGTTGTTACCCTTATGTGTGGGTTGTCTGTTTATCAACATCACCTTCTCATCCAAGAGTTAACATCTCCTTCTTCATTAAGATCAGAACTCTCTCCCTGTGACTAAAAGGCAGTTTCCGGGAGTGGCTTGGGTGCTGATGCATTCCATCATTTCTGTTACACTTGTACAGAATTATTACTGCCATTTTCCTCAAGCTATGTATTGACTACCTGACTATTACCCCACGAAAAATAAAAAAGTTGGAGGAGCCAAGATGGCGGTCTGTAGCCAGCTTTCTGCAGATGCTCCCATCCAGAAGGAGAGTTAAAGGACAGAAATTTAGCAAGAAAGCCAATGGTTTGGAACTGAGCTAAAAGAGAAGGTCAAAGAACGCACATCATCCCTGCTGGAGCGACCTACGACCCCAAGGATACAAATAAAAGGTACAGAGCACATCACCAAGCGGACGGGAGTCCCCTCCCCCATGAGAGCTGCTGGCAATATACGCCATACCTCCATACAAACAAGGAGCAGAGTTCAGATGTCCTCCCACTCTACCCCATGGGAGAGACCCTCTAAAAACTGGACCTCCTTCCCCTACTAGGGTGCCATGGTACTCTCCTGCCAAGCATAAAACTGTACAAAAA
>CAUYRH010027828.1:0-19774 GCA_963574655.1 Perodicticus potto | reverse complement strand
CTAAGAAGGATCTTTGATCAACTATTTCTGAGGAGCTGAACTTAAGCCTGCTTTTTTGTTTTTTTTGAGACAGAGCCTCAAGCTGTCACCCTAGATAGAGTGCTGTGGTATCACAGCTCACAGCAACCTCCAATTCCTGGGTTCAAGTGAGTCTCTTGCCTCCACCTCCCAAGTAGCTGGGACTACAGGCGCTCGCCACAACGCCCGGCCATTTTTTGGTTGCAGCCGTCATTGTTGTTTGGTGGGCCCAGGCTGGATTTGAACCCACCAGCTCAGGTGTACGTGGCTGGCGCCTTAGCCCGTTGAGCCACAGGCACTGAGCCTTAAGCCTGCTTTTAAAGGGCTGCCCTATCCAGAGGAGGGCAGTGGCAATTCCTTGTTGTACTTTAGGTGGGGTCCACGTAATTTCATTCTAGATATAGGGCTTTGCTTACTTGCTGGTTACCTCTGCTTCAAAGGAGGATCCATTATCATTCAGGTTCCTATTGGGGGTTCATTCAAAAAATAAAAAGTGACCAGGATAAGGTCTGAGGGGTCCCCTTTTTAGTAAAACACGTGCACAGCAATAGTCCCTCTTATCCATGGGTTTATTTCAGTTTCAGTTACTATTGTTCAAAAATGTTAAATGAAAAATTACAGAAATAAATAATTCATAAGTTTTAAATTGCATTTTTTATCTGAGTAATGTAAGGTTTCATACCAGGTGCCTCGTCCCTCCTGGAATGCAAATCATCCCTTTATCCAGCTTCTCCTTGCTGACTGCACCACACCCCTCACTTGGTCTCTGTGTCAGTTACCGGATTAGTGGTCACAGGATCACAATGCTCATGTTCTGTTACCCTTATTTTACTTGATATGGCCCCAAAACACAAAAGTAGTAACACTGCCAATTCAGATGTGCTAAAGTGACTCTGTAGATGATTCCTTTAAGTGAAAAGGTGAAGAAAGAAGGGAAAGAAGAAAAAAACATCTAATGCTGAAATTGCTAAGATCTATAATAAGTATGAAATTTCTATCTGTGAAGTGTGAAAAAGGAAAAAGAAATCTGTGCTACCCTGTGTTGTACCTCAAACTGCAAAAATTACAGCTATAGTGCATGATAAGTGCTTAAGATGGAAAAGGCATTAACTTTGTTGGGGAGAGACATGAACAGAAGCATGTTCCAACTGGTGGCCGTCAAGTTTGGTACTATCCACGATTTCAGGCATCCCCTGGGGGCCTTGGAACATATCTCCTGTGGATAAGGAAGGACTACTGTACACTTTAATATATGACTGTTTGCTTCTTTGCTTTTTTCTGGAAAGATGACACTGGCAGGTAGTGGCCTGAAGATAAACGAAGAATTATTGTACTAGGGTGTGATCCTTACAGCTTTTGGACATCATGGTTTTAATTCCAGGCCAGTTTTTCATAGAGACTGACAGATCCCCTTACCACACTGAAGCTCTTTGCTCCTTGACAATCTACAAAAATATTTTAAATTAAAATGCATATTCTTCTGTACCATATGATCCAGCAATTCCACTTCCAATTATATACCTAAAAGAATTTAAAGTAGGAACTCCATAGATACTTGTACACCAACATTCATAGGAGCATCATTCATAATAGCCAAAAGGTTGAAGTTACCCACATGTCCATCAATAGATAAATGGATAAACAAAGTGTAGAATATACATACAGTAGAATGTTATTCAGCTTTAAAAAGGAATGAAATTCTGATACATGCTACATGGATGAACCTTGAAAACATTATGCCAGATGAAATAAACCAAACTTAAAGAGACAAATATTATACAAATCTATTTATATAAGATAACTAGATGAGGCAAATTTATAGAAACAGAAAGTAAAGTAGAGGTTCCCAGACATCTGAGGGAAGGAGGAAATGGGGAATTATGTTTGGATGATGAAAGCCTTCTGGGGATGGCTGGTGGTGATGCTTGTATGACATTGTCAAGGTACTTAATGCCATTGAATTGTATATTTAAGACTGTTTAGAATGGTACATTTTGTTGTGTCTATATTACCACATTAAAAAGAAATATAGATTCTTCTAGTTTAGGTAAGGCTTTAGAGCTTTAGAATGAATACTTTAGATGCTTCTTTGGAAGCAGGTTTTGTTCGAGGCCCTAGTGTACCTGTCCCCAGTGTAGTGAGAGGCCTTCCCAGAGGAAGATAATGTTCCCTGCATCAGAGCTTTGCCAGCTGGGCTCTGAGTAGTAAGTGTGCCATCTTATTTCTCACTTCTAGGCTATCCATCCAGGATATGGTTTTCTTTCAGAAAACATGGAATTTGCTGAACTTTGTAAACAAGAAGGAATTACTTTTGTGGGTCCTCCTTCATCTGCAATTAGAGACATGGGTATCAAAAGGTATGAGTTTATATCTTTTTAAATATAACCACATGAAGGTCAATTGAAATTGTTTTACCTAGAAGGTATTTTAATAATAGCCTTTCGTTGCCATAAGTTATTTATCTGCAGCATAGGAAAATACCATTGAGTTATATAAAATAGTTAATATTTCTAATCAGTATATTACCTTTTTTGGGTAAAAATAAGATGAGATGAGCTACTCCATGGAATGAAGAAAACTAACATTTTAATGTTTGTATTCATATTAATTGCCTCAATCTGTAGTCTTTTCTTTTTACCTTTTTACAGGATATTTTCTTTTCTTTCTTTCTTTCTTTTTTTTTTTTAATTGAGACAGAGTCTCACTTTGTCGCCCTTGGTAGAGTGCCATGGCATCACAGGTCACAGCAATCTCAGACTCTCGGGCTCCAGCAATTCTCTTGCCTCTGCCTCCCTAGTAGCTGGGACGACAGGTGCCCGCCACAACGCCCGGCTATTTTGTTGTTGTTTGGGGCCGAGTTTAAACCCACCAACCCCAGCACATGTGGCTGGTGCCTAACCACTGAGCTATGGGCACATCTGGGATGTTTTCTTTAAAGAATTCCATTATTTTTATAGACCAAGAAGTATTTGAGGATTTTTTTTTCTCTTGAATTACATTATTCATAGAATTGGGGCATCGTTGTGTTTTTTTCTCTAAAGCACATCCAAGTCCATAATGGCCGCTGCTGGAGTGCCGGTTGTAGAAGGTTATCACGGCGAGGACCAAAGCGAGCAAAGCCTGATGAGCCACGCGTGGAGAATCGGTTATCCTGTCATGATTAAAGCTGTCCGTGGAGGAGGAGGGAAAGTAAGATTGCGTTTGCCATTCCGAGCACGTCTTCTTTGTTCTACTCACGTTGTAGTCTTAACCAGCTTTTTTGTCCTAGGGTATGAGGATTGTTAGATCAGAAGAAGAATTCCAAGAACAGTTAGAGTCAGCACGGAGAGAAGCTAAGAAGTCTTTTAATGATGATGCTATGTTGATTGAGAAGTTTGTGGACACGCCAAGGTGGGTTGAGCTTACTTTTCTTTTCTTTTCTTTTTTAATTTTGTGGCCACCCAGCCGAACCGCACGATTCCCAATTTGAAGTCAGTTATGGCGGGGCCTGAGCTGTCGGCCAGCAGCGCCGCTCCCCTGGCAGGCGCCGGGCTGGGGCCTGGGCTGGGGCCAGGGCGAGGCCGCGGAGCGCCAGGCCCGGCTGGGGTCGGGGCCGGGCGGCCCGGGCGGGATGAGGCGCGCGCACCACCATGAGCGGGATACTTTTCTAACTCAAAGTCTTTTAAAGTTAAATTACAAAAGTAAAGCATGCACATTCTATAAAATACAAAATTGTAATAGTACATAAGTACATTAAGTTTTCAAATCCCACCTCCTGATGTACCCACTGATTATAAGATGGGATGCATTGTTCCAGGTATTTTCTATGTGAAAAGAAGAATATGTACATATCCACATAGGAAGCAAAATACATACCTAAGGATAGTGAATAGAATCTTACATAACATTATATACTAATGTTATACCATGTTATACACTAATGCTATACACTAATAATATTGTATCATAGCTAGTATCTCTCCATGTCAGCAAATATAGTTTTTTTTGTTGGTGGCTTAATGGTTCCATGATGTTGATATGCCATTAATTCATTCATTCTATTTCTTGTTAATAGAACTTAAGGCTATTTTCAGTATAAAAAAATTCTTGTAATAAAGTAAGCTACATTTATGGAACTCTGTGAGCATTAGTTGAAATGCTCAGAAATTGAAATAGTTACCCAAATTGAATTTACTTATAGGTGATATGTTAATAAATAATAACATTAGCTGCTAATACTTACACCTATAGTGCTTGCCATGTGTCAGATTCTAAGTATTTTACATATACTGAATCATCTTTCTGTCCTTCTAATTCTAATCTGATTCTTACAACATCCCTAGTAGGAAGGTACGATTCTCATTTTGCAGGTGAGGACTGTAAGCAGCAGAGTGGCAGTGTTACTTGTATGTACTAAACTGTTTTTCTAGGAACAGCTATAGCAAATGCAGTGGGGATTTCTAAATTTTTTGTTTGCTAGAATTTTATTTTCAAGACTATTGTATAAAATAATAGATTGATTGTAAAGTTTCCTGTTTCAATTTTGTTGTAATTGTTTTTGTTTTTATTTTTGAGACAAAGTCTCACTTTGTCACCCTCTGTAGAGTGCAGTGGCATCATAACTCACAGCAACCTCAAACTCCTGGGCTCAAGTGATTCTCTTGCCTCAGCCTCTCGAATAGCTAGGATTACAGGCGCCTGCCACAAACCCCGGCTATTTTTTTTTTTAAACAGACAGAGTCTCAGTCTTGCTCAGGCTGTTCTTGAACTCCTGAGCTCAGGCAATCCATCTACCTCAGCCTCCCAAGTGCTAGGATTACAGGTGTGAGCCACTGTACCCAGCCTTAATTTTGTTGAAATTGTTAAAAAAAAGTGTGTGTGTGTGTGTGTGTATGTGTGTGACCTATAAGTCAAGTGAAAGGAAAAAATTCATTCGAACCATGACTAGAGAGACATTTACCTTGAAGGTAATTAACTTGAAGCTTCAGGCCCTTCCCTTGCTTGAGCCTTTTCTAAGACCCTGATCTAACTTTGTATTTGAAGTTATTTATTTTTCTCCTTAAAGAAGGCCCCTAATTGTTTTTGTTTCAGACCCTACAAACTTTGGAACTGTCCCTGAGCATGGCATAGTAAATGAAACTTAATTAGAATTTGATGGTTAAAAAAAAGTCAAGCTTAAAAATAGGTCCGTGGATTAGGAGAGTGTAGCACGTGCAGCCTGTTCGTGGGACACTTCGCAGTACACTTCCCAGTACATCCAGGGCAAGAGTGGAGGAGGCTATAAGGGAAATCTGAAGTATCAGATTTACACAATATCTTTCATAGTATCTTCCACAGTGTCTTTACATAGTGTCTTTTTTTTTTTTTTTTTTTTTGAGACAGAGTCTCACTTTATTGCCCTCGGTAGAGTGCCATGGCCTCACTGCTCACAGCAACCTCCAACTCCTGGGCTTAGGCAATTCTCCTGCCTCAGCGCCCCGAGTAGCTGAGACTACAGGCGCCTGCCACAACGCCTGGCTATTTTTTTGTTGCAGTTTGGCCAGGCCAGGTTTGAACCCGCCACCCTCAGTACATGGGGCCAGCACCCTACCACTGAGCCATAGTATCTTTACAGATACCACAGTATCTTTCAAAAGAGAATAGACTATCCAAATAGCATGCTCTTGAGTTAGCATTACTGAGATATCAGCTGGTTATTTTAGTGACTATAACTCCATGCCTGCAACATTTTTTTTCACTTGTTAATTTTTCTATCACTTTTGAAATTTATCCTTCCTTTGCTGTCACCTATTTGTTCAAGATACAACGTTTTTAGAAGATGTAAATTATAATTTATTCCCCCAGTAGCCAGAAAGCTCCAGAGAATCAAGGACCTGGCAGTACATTTAAGTATTAGTATTTCTTTATATAATTGCGTATCACTTAACAATGGGGATGTGTTCTGAGAATTGCATCATTAGACAGTTTCACCATTGGGTGTATTTCCACAAACCTAGATGGCATAGCCTATTGCGCACGTAAACCGTAAGGTGTGTTCCGATACTACAAACCTGGACAGCATGTCAATGCACTAAACACTGTACAGGCAACTACACACTGGTAAGTATTTGTATTTCTAAACAGAGCTAAATATAAAATAAGAGTTTATGTAGGAATACTTAAGGGAAGAGTCATATCTTGATGTGCTTGCATTACCAGTAATAATGATTTTATAAGTTTGAAACCAGTATTCACCTATTAATTATTAGTATATTAGAAATATATTTAGAAATAGGGAACAGAGTCTGGACAAAGGGAGACAATAATTAGAGGATCAATTCCGATTCATTTTCCTGGCTTTGAGCACAAAGTGCAAGACCCTGTCACTTTAATATTCTGAAGCCTGGCATGTTGTATGTCCCCCTCCCTTCACGGCGGCCATGCTGCCACTAGCTAGAGGCCTTGAGGCCTTGAGGCCCTTTTCTGCCAGGGCGGGGCTGTGTGCTCCTGGAGAGTGCTTTCTTTAAACTTAGTCCAACACAGAAAGACTTGCTCCAGACCAGATAAGAAAAGAAACATCTCTTTTCGTCTGTCGCCTTAATTGGGCCAGAGAGTCTTATCTGTTTAGACACAAGACTGTCAAGAGTATTAAAACATCACATCTGTGGTGTGTGACTTGGCAGGCAGCTGAGATTTGGTCCTTGAGTCAGCCTCTGATTGACTTCCTTATTTAGACTTTGTTTGCATTAAGACCATACACCTTAAAACAGTAAAAAACAATTAGTAAATACATGCAATTAATGTAATCAGCTGTAGAGTTAGTCTAGTAGAAATGCAAGCGCAGCAAGAACCATGATGGGATTGTTTGCCTTGCTTTCATAAGATTTATGATTGTAACACTGATACATGAAATAAATACAGAGCTAGCTGATACTCAGGGTGGCATATTGGGAGCCTCATGAAGAAGGGTGTGCCACCTCCCAAGCCCCACTGCTCTTAAAACTATCTCTTTGTCTCTGTCTATTATTTCTCTATAGTAATTCTCTATAACCCTCATTAATAAAGTTCATAATCGGACTGGAGAGTTCTTGAAGATATCTATTCCCAGTGTTCTCTCAGCAAGAGTGTGCAAAGCAAGTAACGCCGTAGCAAAGAAAATCTTCTGTTATGACCTCAGTGAAGTATAAAGCCTGTGCTGAGAATCAATTGATTCATCCAAGCAATTCAGTAACATGATTTTCCTTTTGAAGTATTGCATGAAGTTGTTCTGTTAAGTTGAAGGCTAAATCATGCTGCTGATTAGTTGTGGTTCTCCTCGAAAGATGCAGTTGTTTGTACTTTGGAACACTATTGGAGTGTAAGCATCCTACAACTTCAACAATGCATTCTTTCACAGTTTCTACATCAACAGCTTCCCTTTTTTTCCTAAGCATATAAGCTACTTTCTAAGTAGCTTCTGTGGCATTATTTCCAGGTCTTATTACTGCTTGAAAGAATTGTCTGCTTTTTCTACTTCCAGTTGGGGCACATGAAAAAAATAATAAAGAAAGAATTGTCTTTGCTTTTGCATTTCATCTTTTAATTTCTGCAACACAGCCTTTCACAGCCTCCTTCTCCCAGTCATTTAAAATATTTGTGGTCCCTATGAGTGTTATAATGCTGATGAGCATTGCATTTCCTTAATGTTGGTTATCACAAAGCGAGAAAATCATCCTATCTTAAGCAGAAACAAGATAGTATCGCAATTCCCAATCCTCATTTAAAAAAAACAAACTGTTTTCTTCAGCATTCTCCTGATGATCTTTAACGGGCTGTTAAAGTATTTTTAAATACTGTCAAGCTGGCTCAGCACCTGTAGCTCAGTGGCTAGGGCACCAGCCACGTACACCGGAGCTGGCAGGTTCAAATCCAACCCTGGCCTGCCAAACAATAATGACAACTACAACCCCAAAATAGCCAGGTGTTGTGGTGGGCGCCTGTTGTCCCAGCTACTTGGGAGGCTGAGACAAGAGAATTGCTTTAGTCTAAGAGTTTGAGGTTGCTATGAGCTGTGACACCATGGCACTCTACCCAGGGCGACAGCTTGAGACTCTGTCTCAAAAAATAAATAAATAAATAAAATAAAATAACATACTGTCAAGCTGTACAACTAATCACAAATTCCACTTCAAACAGAAACACAGTGCCCCACAGTCAAAAGCTAGTGACAGACTGGCATACTCCTATAAACCCTCCCAACTATCCTCGTGTGGTAGTGGCACCTGTCAGGTGGGGGAAGTTAGAACTAGATCATGAGCATAGCAGCCGTCAGTTTAGCCCTGTGGCTTACTCATGTTCTAATTCTGCCAGTCAACCTGGGAGGATCATTTCACTGAAAGTTATTTTATTCTTTGGTATTTTAAATACATTCATGCGGTACCTGTGGCTCAGTGAGTAGGGCGCCAGCCCCACATGCCAGAGGTGGCAGGTTCATACCCAGCCCTGGCCGAAAACTGAAAAATAAAATAATAAAAAAAATAAAAAAGTAAAAATTAAAATGAAAATATAAAGATGTACAAAATGTATAAATATAAGTAAAAGGATTTATTCTGTAAAATTTGAATTCTGTCAAAAGGCCACACTTAAGGACCTAGGAAGGCACATGTGGCCTTAAGGTCGCAGGTTTCCCCACCCCATGCCCTCACTTATGACACCATATTCAAACTCCAGGAAAAGACAGAACAACAAAAAATCTTGAAAGAAGCCATAGAAGGAAATATACTTTACCTAAAGAGGAACAAGGATTAGCAATCTCATCAGAAGCCCTGCAAGCAAAGAGAGAGTGGAGAGAAGTATAAAGTGTGGGAATATTGAGAGAGGCGGGTCTGGTGGTTCACATCTGCCATTCCAGCACTTCATAGGCAGAGGCAGGAGGATCCTTGAGGCTACAGTGAGCTGTCTAAGCCACTGCTCTCTGGCTGGGGTGGCAGAACAAGACCCTGTCTCTTAAAAAAAAAATTATAACATTGAAAAAACTCCACCAACCTAAACTTCTGTATCTAGTGCAATTCTCATTCAAACATAAAGGAGAAATGAAGACCTTCTCAAACAAAAATTGAGGGAATTTGTAGACCTACTTTGCAAGAAAAATTAGCAGAAGTTCTTCAAAGAGAAGAAAAGTGATATAGATTAGAAACTTGCATCCTCATAAAGAAGAGGATTAGAGAAGGAATGGACGAAGGTAAAATCTTATCTTTATTTTTTCTTTTTTTGCAGTTTTTGGCCGGGGCCAGGTTTGAACCCACCACTTCCGGTATATGGGGCCAGTGCCCTACTCCTTGAGCCACAGGCGCGACCCAAATCTTACCTTTCTTATGATAAACTGATTTAACAGATAACAATTTGTTCAATATAACAGTAACAGTATATTTCATGATGATAGCTTATGGATAAATAAAAAGGAGATAGATCAACAAGGCATAAACTCCAAAAAGAAAATATCAACTCAGAGTATTTCTTCAAGAGAATGTGTTAGAGTCCGGGCTCAGTGGCTCATGCCTGTAATCCCATTACTCCAGGAGTCTTAGATGGGTGGATTGGCCTGAGCTCATGGGTTCAAGACCAGCCTGAGCAAGAGCAAAACACCATCACACAAAATAGCCAGGCAAGCAGGGACGCAGTGGCTCACACCTGTCATCTCAGCACTCTGGGAGGCTGAGGCAAATGGATTGCCTGAGCTCACAGGTTCGAGAAGAGCCTGAGCAAGAGGGAGACCCTGTCTCTAAAAATAGCTGGGTGTTGTTGTGGGTGCCCAGCTACTCAGAAGGCTAAGGCAAGAAAATTCCTTGAGCCCAAGAGTTTGAGGTTGCTGTGAGTTATGACACCATAGCACTCTACTGAGGGCAACAAAATAAGACTCTGTCTCAAATTAAAAAAAAAAAAAAAAAAGCCAGGCATTGTGGCAAGTGCCTGTAGTCCCGGCCACTGGGGAGGCTGAGCCAAGAGGATCACTTAAGCCCAAGAGTTTAAGGTTGCTGTGAGCTATGATGCCATGGCACTCTACTGAGGGCAACAAAGTGAGACTCTGTCTCAAAAAAAAAAAAGAAAAAGAGAGAGAATGTGTTAGACAAGTTGGAAAGTTAGAAATGGTACATTCAGCAAAGATGATATACATATCAAGAAGACAAAATTCTTTTAAGTTTTTGGGGTTTTTTTGTTTTTTTTGAGATAAGAGTCTCAAGCTGTCACCCTGGGTAGAGTGCTGTGGTGTCTGTCATAGCTCAAGCAGTCCTCTTTCCTCAGTTTTTCTATTTTTAGTAGAGACGGGTCTCACTTTTGCTCAGTCTGATGCCAAACTTGTGAGCTCAAACAATCCACCTGCCTCAGTCTCCAAGAGTGCTAGGATTACAGGCGTGAACCACTGAGCCCAGCCTCTTTTAAGTGTTTTTTTGGTTTTGTTTTTTTTTTTTTGAGACAGAGCCTCAAGCTGTCACCCTGGATAGAGTGCCGTCGCAGCAACCTCCAATTCCTGGGCTCAAGCGAGTCTCTTGCCTCCACCTCCCAAGTAGCTGGGACTACAGGCGCCTGCCACAACGCCCGGATATTTTTTGGTTGCAGCCATCATTGTTGTTTGGCGGACCCGGGCTGGATTCGAACCCGCCAGCTCAGGTGTACGTGGCTGGCGCCTTAGCCCGCTGAGCCACAGGCACTGAGCCCTCTTTTAAGTGTTTAAATGAAGTGCTTCATGAAAGAATAGAAATGACCGATTGTGCTGAAACAGTGTATTTATAAGATTTCTTGACGTTTTTATTTCTTTTGTGTTTGCTAGTTTTTATTTTAAAAATCAACAGAAAAAAAGTATTTGCTGATCACTAATTTCTATATTATGATGGTAAATAAGTGAGATGAACTATAGTGTGAACATATATCAAAATAAACTTACTGAGAAGAATACTTTCATGCTCACCAAATGTTCTATATTAGCCTTATTTTTCACAAGTGTTATGTATATTCACTCTTAATATGATTTCTCATAATTTTACTATTTTGTACTAAACATTAAAGTGATTTTTAGGATTTCTTTTATATTTAATGCTGGTGTAATTTTAAAATAATAATGATTCAGGTTAATTTCTTTCTTTCTTTCTTTTTTTTTTTTTGAGCCCTGGATAGAGTGCTGTGTTGTACTCACTGCAACCTCAAACTCGTGGACTTGACTGATTCTCTTGCCTCAGCCTCCCAAGTAGCTGGGACTACAGTCACCTGCCACAACGCCTGGCTATTTTTTTAGTTATAGTTGTCATTGTTGTTTGGCAGGCCCTGGCTGAATTTGACCCCATCAGTTCTGGTATATGTGCCTGGTGCCCTGGTCCCTGAGCTACAGGCGCCAAACCAGTTAATTTATTTCTTAACTCTTTTCAGAATGAGCCATTTTAATTTCATGCTTCCATACTTCATACAATCTTACTGTAAGAGCTGTTTTTAAAAAAGGTCATGACAATATCTGAAATGTGACTATAGTTTGTAATTTTGATATAGTCAAATTTATTAGTCTTTTCCTTGACATTGTACTTTTTGTGATTTACTTTGAGTCTCCCATATTTTCTGTCTTTTCTTTGCCAGTCATTCCTTATATATACATTTTTCCTCCTTAATGCTAATCCTACAAATGAAAACTTTTTCACTGAATTCATGTAAATTATAGTTCTGTTTCTAAATCCACAACCTCTATTTTGAAGTGAAAATATCAAATTTTACTTAAAGAAAATAAACATGCAAGGATCTTGATCATTGTGGCTAACAGTTTGTATAATGAATGTGATATTTATCATCTTAACAAAGTGCATTATATTAACATGTATATTTACTTTTAAATAGGCATGTAGAAGTCCAGGTCTTTGGTGATCACCATGGCAATGCCGTGTATTTGTTTGAAAGAGACTGTAGTGTGCAGAGGCGACACCAGAAGATCATTGAGGAGGCCCCAGCGGTAAGGATTTTGTGAAGAAATTTACAAGCATCTCCGTACAGTTGAATCTTGAATAAGGCAAGAGTTTGGCACATCAACCCTCGCTTGAAGTCAGTGCAGTAAATTACGCTTATAGTTCTAGCACTCTGGGAGGCCAAGGCAGGTGCATTATTTGAGCTCAGGAATTCAAGACCAGCCTGAGCAAGAATGAAACCCTGTTCCTATGAAAAATAGAAACAATTGGCCAGGTGTTGTGGTGGGCATTTGTGGTCTCAGCTACTCAGGAGGCTGAGATAGGAAGATGACTTGAACCCAGGAGTTTGAGGTTGCTGTGAACTAGGCTAACACTATGACACTATAGCCTGGACAACAGAGATTCTGTCCCAAAAACAAATAAATAAATAAATAAAAGAATTTGGCCAGGCACAGTGGCTCACGTCTGTAATCCCAACACTCTGGGAGACCGAGGTGGGTGGAATGTCTGAGCTCACAGGTTCGAGACCAATCTGAGCCAGAGCAAGACCTCATCTCTAAACAGCCAGGTGTTGTGGCAGGCACCTTTGGTCCCAGCTACTTGGGAGGCTGAGCCAAGAGAATCACTGAGCCCAAGAGTTTGAGATTGCTGTGAACTGTGACACCACAGCATTCTACCGAGGGAGATAAATAAGACTGTCTGAAAAAAAAAATTCATTTATCTGTTGTTTCCCCAAAAGCTTAATTAGTAATAGCCTATTGTTGACCAGAATCCTTCTCAATAACACAAATAGCCAATTGACACACTTTGTACATGTATGTTGTGTGTATTATATACTATGTTCATATAATAAAGTAAGCTAAAAAAAAGGAAATGTTATTAAGATAATCGTAAGGAAGAGAAAATTTATTTACTCTTCATTAAGTGGAAGTAGATCATCCTCATCATCTTCCCCATCAATAGGTTAAGGACACAGAAAAGGGGTTGGTTGGTCTTGCTGTCTCAGAGACAGCATAGGCAAAAAATCTGCATATGAGTGGACCCTTGCAGTTCAAGGCCCAACTGTAATGTAAACTTTATTTGCTCAGATTTTCAAGTCAGAAATCTGTGAAGCTGTGTATCCCCTCCCCTAAAGTCCTGCTGAAAAACTGGTTCCCGGTAGTATAATGGAAAGACCTCCTAGACTGTTGGAGGTAGGTGGGGCACTGATGCTCTTGGTATAGACACAATTGAGCCATGTTCCTTCTGGATAGAATCTGGGAAAATCTACTGTCTTTTAAGTATCTGACTTACAGTGACTAACTTACCTCTTATAATGAGGTTTCAATGCACATTTTAATTGTAATTAACTAGAATTAATTACAGAAATGGAATGATCTGGTTAATTACATGTATTTTTTATGGAGAAGTTTCTTTTTTTTTTTTGCAATTTTTGATGGGGCTGGGTTTGAACCCATCACCTCCAGCATATGGGGCCAGCTCCCTACTCCTTTGAGCCACAGGCGCTGCCCAGGATTCTTTTTTTTTTTTTTCTTTTTTTTTTTGGAGACATAGTCTCACTTTATTGCCCAAGGTAGAGTGCCGTGGCATCACAGCTCTCAGCAACCTCCAGTTCATGGGCTTAGGAGATTCTCTTGCCTCAGCCTCCTGAGTAGCTGGGACTATAGGCGCCCGCCACAACGCCCGGCTATTTTTTTGTTGCAGTTTGGCTGGGGTCAGGTTTGAACTCGCCGCCCTCAGTATATGGGCCCGGCATCCTACTCACTGAGCCACAGGCACCGCCCTCCAAGATTCTTTTAATTACTATTTCAGATACTCCTAAAACGTGTTAGTCATCTTCTTGCATTAATGGTCGTATTGTAAAGAAAAGAGAGTTGCTTGTTCAGCAGTTTTTTCTTCCTTAATATTGATTATTTATATCTCTTTGAGCCTTCCTTTTAATTGGTTTAGGTTCTCATCTGGGGCAAGGCCTTCTATTATGACTATGTATTTTTATTCATTTTATTTTATTTTTGAGACAGAGTCTCACTTTGTCACCCTGGGTAGAGTGCCGTGGCGTCATAGCTAACAGCAACCTCAAACTCTGGGGGTTAAGCGATTCTCTTGCCTCAGCCTCGCAAGTAGCTGGGACTACAGGCACCTGCCAAAACTTCTGGCTATTTTTAGAGATTAAGGTCTCGCTCTGGTTCAGGCTGTTCTCCAACCTGTGAGCTCAGACAATCCACCCACCTCAGCCTCCCAAGTTCTAGGATTATAGGCGTGAGCCACCACACCCGACCACAACTATGTATTTTTTAATTTTTTTTTTTGAGACAGAGTCTCACTTTATCACCCTCAGTAGAGTGCTGTGGCATCACAGCTCATAGCAACCTCCAACTCTTGGGCTTAAGCCTTTCCCTTGCCTCAGCCTCCCGAGTAGCTGGGACTACAGGTGCCCGCCATAACACCCAGCTCTTTTTGTTGCAGTTATCAGTACTATTTTAGCTGTCCGGGACCAGGTTCGAACCCACCACCCTTGGTATATGGAGCCAGCGCTCTACCCACTGAGCCACAGACAATGCCCTATTTTTAAATTTATATTTCTTTGGAACCTGCTACTGCCATGGGTTCTTGTCCAAGATAATGCACATGTTTTTTGCCATGCACATTTACAAAAAGGCAAGGATCTGAGGTTTCTCGATAGCCAGTACATTATTTGTATACTGTTTTAAATATAATAGAATTAAATTTCTATTGCAGAGTACATTATGCCATTTGAAGTAAATGTCAACAATAATGGCAGTAAAGCCTTATTTTCAAGCACTGTTTACTTAAATGTATATCTATGGAGAACAATTGAAAAATGTTCAAAATTGGCAATGGGTGGCTCACGGCTGTAATCAATCCTAACACAGGTGGATTCCTTGAGCTCAGGATTTCAAGACCAGGCTGAGCAAGAATGAGACCTCATCCCTACTAAAAATAGAAAAAAACTAGCCAGATGTGATGGCACAAGCCTATAGTCCCAGCTACTCTGGAGACTGAGGCAGGAGATTTGCTTGAGTCCAAGTGTTTGAGGTTGCTGTGAGCTATGATGACATCATGGCAGTCAAGCCAGGGTGACAGAGTGAGACTGTATCTCAAAAAATAAAAAATAAAAAAATGTTATAAAATTTGTTTACTTACTGGTAAGATTTCTTTTTATGAACCTTTCTTGTTAACTGAGAATCTCAAGGTTTCTCATTATTCCAAGATAATAATTAGATACATGACACCGATTTGTCTGTCACCCTCAAACAAAGTGGGGATTGTGGAATGTTTTCATATTGATACATGTAATTTTAAGTGAACACATAGTTATGAAAGTTGTCATGTAGGTACAGGAGACAAAGATATGTAATTATGCTGAGCAATAGCTGCAGTTCATAGAAATTATAGGCAAAACCATTCAACTATGGTGTATGGGGATAAGTTTTGAGAAATGCATTGCCAGGCGATTTCATTATTTGTGGCCATCGCACAGTGGACTTACACAAACATAGATGAGATAGCCTACTATATGCTTAGGCTATATTATAGTATAGCCTATTATTTCTAGGCTACGAACTTATACAGCATATTCCTATACTGAATACTGTAGGTAATTGTAACACAATAATAAGTATTTGTATATCTAAACATAGAAAAATAGTAAAATACACAGTAAAAATAGGATATGAAACATAAAAAAAAAGGTATACTTGTATAGTGCATTTTCCATGAATGGAGCTTACAGGACTGGAAGCTCTGGGTGAGTGAGTGAGTGGCGAGTGAATGCGAAGGCCTATGTTACTGCACACTACTATAGACTTTGTAAACACTGTACACTTAGGTTACACTACATTTATTAAAAAATATTTTTTTTGGTCAGGCGCAGTGGGTCACGCCTGTAATCCTAGCACTCTGGGAGACCGAGGTGGGTGGAGCTCACCTTGACCTCATGGGTTCAAGACCAGCCTGAGCAAAAAGCGAGACCCTGTCTCTACTAAAAGTAGAAAAACTGGCTCAGCGCCTGTAACTCAGTGGTTAGGGCACCAGCCACATACACCAGGGCTGGCGGGCTCAAACCCAGCCTAGACCTGCTAAACAGCAATGATAACTGCAACAAAAAAATAGCCAGGTGTTGTGGTGGATACCTGTACTCCCAGCTTCCTTGGGAGGCTGAGGAAAGAGAATCACTTAAGCCCAAGAGTTTGAGGTTGCTGTGAGCTGTGATGCTACAGCACTCCACCAAAGGTGACATAGTGAGACTCTGTCTCGGAAAGAAAAAAAATTTTTTTTGCAGGCTGAGCGTGGTGGCTCACACCTGTAATCCTAGTACTCTGGAAGGCCAAGGCAGGTGGATTGCTTGAGCTCAGGAGTTAGAGAGCAGCCTGAGCAAAAAATAAAGACTCCCATCTCTACTAAAAATAGAAAAAACTAGTCAGCCATTGTGGCCAGGTACCTGGTCCCAGCTACTTGGGTGGCTGAGGCAAGAGGATTGCTTGAGCCTAAGAGTTTGAAGCTGCTGTGAGCTATGGTACCATAGTACCTTCTACCCAGGGCACAGAGTAAGACTCTGTCTCAAAAAAAAAAAAAATTTTTTTTCTTCAATAATGAATTAACCTTACTATACTGTAACTCTTTTACTTTGTAAACTTCAAAATTTTTTAACTATTCAACTTTTGTAATGATATTTACCTTTGTTGTTGATAGAACCATTGCTATATGGTACCTGTTTTGGATTTGAATGGAAATTTCAAGTAGAGCAAGCTACTAATGGAGACTTACTTTAAATATTTTTTTATAGCCTGGTATTAAACCTGAAATAAGAAAAAAACTTGGAGAAGCTGCAGTCAGAGCTGCTAAAGCTGTGAATTATGTCGGAGCAGGTATGTTAAGATTTGCTTCTAAGGTGGTGCCTATAGCTCAGTAGCTAGGGCATTAGCCACATACACCAGGGCTGGTGAGTTCAAACCCAGCCTGGGCCAGCTAAAACAACAATGATAACTACAACAGAAAAATAGCCAGGCATTGTGGTGGGTGCCTGTAGTCCCAGGTACTTGGGAGGCTGAGGCAAGAGAATCGCTTTAGCTAAAAAGTTTTGGTTGCTATGAGCTGTGACGCCATGGCACTCTACCTAGGGTGACACCTTGAGACAATGTCTCAAAAAAAAAAATTTGCTTCTAATAGAAGGGACAGAGCAATCATTTATTTACATTTATTTATTTACATTTCAGAAAATTTTTTTGCAGGCTGAGCGTGGTGGCTCACACCTGTAATCCTAGTACTCTGGAAGGCCAAGGCAGGTAGATTGCTTGAGCTCAGGAGTTAGAGAGCAGCCTGAGCAAAAATTCAAGACAAGAGAAAGCTTTAAATCTGTGGCTTTCAAGCTTTTTTGACCACATCCATAGTAAGAATACATGAGACTCAATATGTACACATAAGTATTTGTGTTTATATATGCTTGAAATAAACAATACTCTAAGCAGTATTTATTTTAATTATATATGAATTTTTATGTTTTCTATACTATTTTTAAAAAGCAGGCACAGTGGTATGCACCTATAGTCCCTTCTACTCAGGAAGCAGGAGTTCTGGTCTGTAGTGCACTATTGGGTGCACACCAGTGGGGTGTCTGCACTAAGTTGGGCTTCAGAATGGTGACGTGCTGCAAGTGGGAAACCACCAGGTCAGCAGCGGAGCAGGTCAAAACGCTCCTGTGGCTGGGTGCAGTGGCTCACGCCTGTAATCCCAGCACTCTGGGAGGCTGAGGCAGGTGGATTGCTTGAGCTCCTGAGTTTGAGACTAGCCTGAACAAGAGTGAGACCCTGTCTGTAAAAAATAGCCAGGGGTTGTGGCGGGCGTCTGTAGTCCTAGCTGAGGCAAGAGAATCACTTGGGCCCAAGAGTTTGAGGTTGCTATGAGCTATAATGCCACAGCACTCAACCCCAGTGTGACTGAGTAAGACTCTGTCTCCAAAAAAAAAAAAAGTCTGCTGCTCAGTAGCCTGCAAATGGCCACTGCACTCTAGCCTGGGCAACCACAAGAGCCCTTCTCTAAAAAAATAAATAAGTAAAATAAAATAATTAAAATCACTACATTGACTCTCCCAGCTCTGCATGGTTACATTTGTCCTCACTCGTGTGACTTTTGTAATATGGAGAGAGAAAAAAGTTTTCCTCAGTATGTCAGATTGGCCTCACAGTGGCCTCTTTTTCCTTGAGGGGTCCAACAGGGTAAAAAAAAAATCATTACATTGATTTTTTTGCCTATTTTTTAGTTGATAAACTTTATGTTTTAGAGCAGTTTTATGTTCACAGCAAAACTGAGCAGGAAGTCCAGAGTTGCTGTTTATCCCCTGACCCCCACCTCCTCATACAGCCTCCCACATTCTGAACCCCCCAGAGTGGTGTGTTTGTTACAGTCCATGAGCCTACTCAAGTCCACAGTTTACTGAAGGGTTTGCTCTTGGTGTTGAACATTTGTGCGTTTTGACAGATGTATAATATCAACTGCTGTAGTATCATACAGAATTGTTGCACTATTCCAAATAGCCTATGAGCTCTGCCTGTCCCCTCCTCCCTTTCCTGTAAACCTGGCAACCACTTGCCTTTTTAGCACTTCCATAGGATATCTTGGTTGCCTCTAAGTTTTGGTCATTATAAATAAAGCTGTTATAGACATCTATATGCAAATTTTTGTATGCCCGTAGTTTTTTAGTTTGTTTGGCTAAATGCCAGGGAGCCTGATTGCTGGATCATGGGCTAAGAAATGTGTAGTTTTAGAAGAAACTGCCACACTGTCTTCCAGAGTGGCTGCTCCACTTTGCGTTCAACCAGCAGTGAGCGAGAGTCCCTGTGTTCCAAACCCTCAGCAGCCTTGGGTGGCACAGCGTTTGGGATCTGGGCATTTTGGTATTTCGTTGGTGTTTCAATTTGTACTTCCCTAAGGACATGTAAGGTCAAACATCTTCATATGCTTACTTCTTTGATGAAGTGTCTGTTCAGGTCATTTAACTGTTTTTAATCAGGTTGTTTGTTTACTTACTTTTGAGTTTTAAGCATTCTTCGTACATTTTGAGTAACAGCCCATTATCAGATGTGCCTTTGCAAACACTGTCTCTCAGTCTGAGGTTGGTCTTCTCATTCTGCTGACATTGTCCGAGGCAGAGCAGAAGTTTTTAGTTTTAACCAAGTCCAGCATATCAGTTCTTTCTTTCATGGGTCCTGCTTTTGATGTTGTCTATAAAAAGTCATTGACATACCCAAAGTTTTCTTACGTTTTCTCCTGTTATCTTCTTAGAGTTTTATAGTATTGTGTGTTAAACTTAGGTCTTTTGTTCATTTTGAGTTAGTTTTTATGAGGGTTGTAAGGTCTATGTCTAGATTTCTTTATTTGCCGTGGATGTCAAATTGTTCCTGTACCATTTGTTGAAAAACCTATGTTCGTGCCATTGTCCTGCCTTTGCTCGACGTCGAATCTATGCAACTCTATATGACTTAAATAGCTTTTTGGACCACAGCAGATATTTGGGTTGTAGAATTTTTTAAAATCCATCTGTCACTGTACATCTTTTTTTTTTTTTTTTTTGAGACAAGATTCTCATTATGTCACCCTCAGTAGAGTGTTGTGACATCACTGTTCACAGCAACCTTCAACTCCTGGGCTTAAGCAGTTCTCTTGCCTCAGCCTCCCAAGTAGCTGGGACTACAGGCGCCCGCCACAAGAACTGGCTATTTTTTTTTTTTTTTGTAGTTTTCATTGTTGTTTGGTAGGGCCAGGCTGCGTTCGAATCTGCCAGCCTCAGTGTATGTGGCTGGCACCCTAACTGCCGAGCTATGGGCCTGAACCTTTGTTTACTGTTTTTGATTTAAAGT